>PVJL010012194.1:0-38531 GCA_004026885.1 Lyroderma lyra
ACTTTCTGTCACTTTCCATTTGCATCTCTGCTATATAGCTACTATACTTTTGAAATTTTCTTTCCTACCTGGGAGTCATATTCAGTTAGTTTAATCCTGTCCATTTAGAGATAGTAAAAACTAAAGTTCAAATAAGTTGTGATTTATCTAAAATCATAAAACTAGATATTGATGGGCCAGCTGACAACCAGGCATTGTGCTCTTTCCACTCCCAGCCTCAGACTTTCTTGCTTTTGTTATTTATGTTTGATTTTTTTTTAAAGAAAATATTGATTTTTTTCCAGTTTTTATCAAGATATTGATATACAGCACTCTATAAGATTGTGTACAACATAATACTTGACTTCACCTTTGCTTTTAATTTGTGTTAGTAACTTTATTAAAAATAGGATGACTTTATCTTAGTACTGGCCACCTAGACACTGACATTAAAATGTTTGAAAATATTTTTTCTGTATGGCCTGTAGGTGTATGACTTTTGATCATTTAATTATTCTCTTAATATATACAATGTGTGTGTGTGTGTGTGTGTGTGTGTGTATTAATTTTTGTTAGGAGATAGAATAGAATTTTTGTTTCCTTTGGTTTTGTTTCATGTTGATATAAGAGGAGTGAGACTACAAAGACTAAAAATGAGACTGAAAGTAAGATTTAACACCTGAATAAAGAAAACCCTCAATGGAATAATGACATTTGAGTCCTGTGTATGAACTCCTCTAAGTGTTTTTGAGTGGAAGATTGCTGGCTGTGGGTTGGGAAGACAATCATACAGGCAGGTGAAGTTTGCTAAGATACTAACCTAATGTGCTTCCTAAGAAACACCTGCTTGTGACTCAGCCCACATTAGGAAGAAAATGACAAGGAAAAAGCTAGTTGACGCCATTTGTTTCTTTTCTAGATGTTCTGAGAGTTTAAACATTCTAAAATGCTATTTTTTGACAGATTATGGAGATTTAAAATATCTCTACCCAGCTGGGAAAGTTTTCATAACACTATACTATTGGGCAGCATTTCAAGCAAGCCAACCCTTTCCGCTTTTACCCAGCCAGTATAGTAAATGATAACTACATAGTATTTTGTGCCTTTGGGATAAATTAAATGCAAGTTAAGTTTAGAAGGAAGCCTAATTTTCATATTTAGTGCAGTCCATTTAAGAAGAAAGGCTGATTGAGCTTGGGTTTTTTCTTTCCTGGATCTATGATCTCCCATGTCTCCTATGTGTTATCTAAGCATCTATTGTAGCTTTTACCTGTATTATAGTATCATCATCTTTGTATTGTTTGTATTTCTTAATGGAATATAACTTCCTTAAGGGCAGAGACTGTGTTCATTTTTAACGTTGTTATCACCACCACCCAGCATAGTATTTTAATACATGGTAGACTCACAGGAAACATTGCTTAAGTAGATTAACGAAGATACGAATGTCTGATTTAGTGAACAAATCAGGGGTGTCCAACTTTTGGCTTTCCTGGGCCACATTGGAAGAAAAATTATCTTGGACCACACATAAAATACACTGACACTAACAATAGCTGATGAGCTAAAAAAAGGTTTGTGCATAATTTCAGTAATGTTTTAAGAAAGTTTTCAAATCTGTGTTGGACCACATTCAAAGCCGTCCCGGGCTGCATGCTGCCTGTGGGTCGTGGGTTGGACAAGCTTGGACTAAATGAGTGAATGTGTAACAGATTGGATAAGAGATTAATGGACTCAATGTATAGTGAATATTCATTGGCGAAACTGCCTTTTCCTCATTGTACACAGTTCTGATTCTAACATTCAGCCCTTACAGGTGTTCAATACAAAAATTTACTCTGTGGTGACCCAATGGCTATATTTAAACTTTGATCAACACTGGTTCTCTCTACACTATAGTCTCAGCATCTTTATAAATGTGTATGAGAGACATAACTCCAGGAGCAAAAGGAAATGATTACCTCACTAATCCCCATGATTTTGATTTATAGGCACTTGTTGCTCAGAATACTGAGAATAGTTAAGCCAAGAAAGGATTCCATTCTTTCCTAATGGAATCAAGGAATACCCCTGAAAGCATTTTCAAATTTGAGTGTATATTCTAAACAGTTCATCTTTGAGAAAAACTTTCATAGCATAATTTTAGTAGAGAAAAACAGTATTTTTAGTTATTCAGTCCTAAATTATTTCTCAAAAGGCAGTAATTTTAGAAGTAAGCTAAGATATTTTTCTTTTTTCTCTGTAAAGTTCTGTCATCTCTTCCTCTTATAAATAACTAAGAGCATAGTCAGGCTGGAAAGACATGAGTTGCAGAGTGTGGGGTGAGGTGTCATTTGTATTCTGGTCAGAATTCACTTAGGTACACTGGCCTTGAGTGTAAATTCTTACAGTTCAATATTAGGTTAGAAGCAATGTAATATTAATATTAAGTCTTGTGCTATTTTTAGCATAAATAGATGAGATGCAATTAGTTTAAAACATTCTTTTTTTTTCTCTACATTAGCAGCCACTCCCCCATCCCCTCAGTCTCCCTTTCCTAAGCAACTATTAGTCTACTCTTTATATATTTTGGATATTTTGCATAAATAAAATCATTTAAAATTATGTTTTTTTGTGACTGGCTTCTTTCACTGATCACAGTATTTTCAGAGTTATCCATGTTGTAGCATATATCAGTACTTTACTTTTTTATTGCCGAGTAGTATTCTGTTGTATGGATAGACCATGTTTTGTTTATCCATTCATCAGATAACAGGCATTTGGGTTCTCTCATTTTTTGCTATTATGAATAATGATGCTCTGAACATTTTTGTAAAGTTTTTGTATTTAATGTGTGTTTTATTTTCTCTTTGATATATAGCAAGGAGTGGAATTGCTTGGTTATGTGGTAACTTTATGTTTACCATTTTAAGGAGGTACTGAAATGTTTTCTTAAGTGCCTGATTTTTCTCCCCACCCTCCCCCCACCACATGTTTTTATTGTGGTAAAATACTCATGTAACATAGAATTTATCATCTTAATTTTTTAGTGTATATTTCAGTGGTATTAAGTCCATTCATATTGTCATTCAGTTTCTCCGTCATCATATCCAGAATGTTTCATCTTCCCCAAATGAAACCCTTTTATACCCATTAACACTAACTCCCATTCTTTGCTCCCCTCCAATTCCCAGGACTTGCTCTTGGCAACCAGCATTCTATTTTCTGTCTCTATGAATTAAACTACTCCAGAAAACTCATATAAGTGGAATCATAGCATTTGGTCTTTTCTGACTAGCTTACTTCACTTAGCATAATGTCTTCAAAGTTTATTCATATTATAGCATATGTCAAAAATTTCTTTTCTTTTTAGGATTGAATAATATTCAATTGTATACATATTAACACATTTTGTTTATCAATTCATCTGTCTATTGACACTTGGGTTACTTCCACATTTTTGCTATTGTGAATAATGCTGCTATGAACATTGGCTTACAAATATCTTTTTAAGATTCTCCTTTTAATTATTTTAGGTATGTACCTAGAAGTAAAAGTGGTGGGTCCTATAGTAATTCTATATTTAAGTTTCTGAGTAACCACCATACTGTTTTCCATAGTGACTGTAAGCTTGAAGAATGTTCCTTTAACATTTCTTGTAAGGCCAGTTTAATGGTAATGAACTCCTTCAACTTTTTCTTATCTGGCAAACTCTTTATCTCTCCTTCATTTCTAAATGTCAACTTTGCTGGGTGGATTATTTTTGATTGGCAGGGTTTTTTTTCCTTTTAACCCTTGGAATATATTGTTCCACTCCTTTCTGACCTACACAGTTTCTACTTAAAAATTTGCTTATACTCTTATGGAGTTTCCTTGTATATAACAAGTTATTTTTCTCCTGCTGTTTTTAAGATTCTGTCTTTTAACATTTGACAATTTAATTGTAATGTGTTTTGGAGTGGGAACCATCTTATTTGGAACTCTTTTGCTTCCTGGTCTGGGTGTATTTTTCTTTCCCAAGGTTTGGGAAGTTTGGGGCGATAACTTTTTTGAATAAGCTTTCTTCCCCTTTCTCTCTCTTCTTTTTCTGGGACCTCTATTTTGCATATATGGTGCACTTGATGGTGTCCCATAAGTCCCTTAAGCTATCTTTACTCTTTTTTTCATTCTTTCTTTTTGCTCCTCTGGATGATTTCCACTGCCTAGTCTTCAAGTAGGCTTATACCTTCTTCTGCTTGATCTAGTCTGCTGTTTTACCCTTCTGTAGAAATTTTCAGTTCAGTTTTTATATTCTTCAACTCTGATCTGCTTGGTATTTTCTTATATTTTCTATCTCTTTGTTGAAATTCTCACTTTGTTCATGCATTGTTCTCCTGACCTCAGTGAGCATCTTTATAACCATGATTTTGAACTCTTTATACATAAATCACTTATCTCTATTTTATTAGTCTGTTTCTGGAGTTGTATCTTGTTCTTTTATTAAGGCCATATTCTTTTGTATCTTCATTTTTCTTGATTCCTTGTGTTGTTTTCAATGCAATAGATAAAATAACTACCTCTCCCAGTTTAATAGGGTCATCTTGTGTAGGAAATGAAGCTTTTCAATCAGGCCAGTGCAAGCTCTTGGCTTTCTCTCAAACCTTTGTGATTGTCCAAGCCACTGTCTTTGCTTTTAGTGGCTTCCATTAGTTGAGAGTGTCCTGAAACCCATTTTGATGTGTATGGTATAGTTACTTTCTTGTTTACTCAATGTGTAAGATTCCCTCAGCTACTTTCTGGATTTCTTCCAGAGGAAGTTATGCTATGTGTAGCTGTAGATTTAATGTGTTTATGAGAGGTGGTGAGTTCAACAGACTCCTATATTGCCATGTTGGACAACTGCATAGGAATTCAGCACTCTTACGTCTGGGTCTTGATAAATGTCCCGTAAGATTTCTGGAGTTCAGTCAAAGATACTGACATGGAAGCCTCCTGAATTTACCTACTTCCACAGACACACTGAATCTACAGCTGTACATGGAGTACTTTACCTCTGAAAGAAATTCTGAAAAATTCTTGATATCAGTGAAACAGAAAACTGCTCACTATCCTATTTGTCTGTAGGGGAGGATGTGAGAGAATGAGGTTGCTAAGTGAATGTAACTAAGCTTTGAAAGAGAGAGACACTTGACTACTGTAATTCAACTATTTTGATTTTTTGTCACAAATACTACACTTCCAGACAGGGTGAGAAATAAAATAATTTTAAAATGAAAATTTAGTGAAGTACATTTGTAAGTTAGATTTAGGGTGAAAATTCTGACAGTAATAGATGTAGGAATACTTGATCTTATTTTTCTATTGCATTTCTCCATTATTATCTGATTTATATATTGTTTTTATACTTAATTATTGCTATTTGACAACTCATGGACTCCTGGTCTAGGTTTGTTTTGTTTTGTTTTTTTTTCTAAATTTGCACTTCTTATTATTATTCTTGCATTTAATTATCCTAGAATAAAACAAATTTTCACTTAAAGGTTTTTATTTTTTCTCATATATTTTAATTTCAGTTTTTTTTATAGTATGTGATATACGAGGCCAGACAATTAATTTCACAAACTCATCCTAGAAAAAGTGCTGCATACCTTACTGCTGACTATCACTACTGTCACCTTTGAGGTACTCCCCTTGGGAAGCTGTGCACCAATGCCATCACCTATCCACCCTTAAAAGCAATTTTGGAACTCTTTCTGGAATGGCCATCATTGCAGAGCTGTTGTCATGCCCCAAATCTGACAAGTTTGCGAACTTGCCACCGTGTGCTTACGTTGGCAGCACTGTACAAATAACTCAGTAAGGTGTCATAACTTTGGCAAGTTGTTTGTACAGTGCTGCCAACGTAAGCGCATGGTGGCAAGTTCATGAACTTGTCAGATTTGGGGCACAACGACAGCTCTGACAGCCATTCCAGAAAGAGGTATGTAGCACTTTTTTCTAGGATGAGTTTGTGAAATTAATTGTCTGACCTTGTATGCTCATGAAGCTACCAAAGGGTACACACACTATGTAAACAAGGATTGTGCCCCACTCTGCCAGGCACACATGCACACATAAATGTAAATGCATGGCTACATACACACATATGTTTATAGTTATGTATATATGTATATGCTTAGGTAAACAATGCATTTGAGTATAAATATGCACATAATTCTTACATAAATTTACACTCTTATGCATGTTTTTTTAATTTAACAGTATATTTCAAAAATCTGCCAATATCAGCATTAACAGACATATCATTTTTTAATAGCTGCATTGCATTTTTTCTGTGGATGTACCATAATTGAAATTAGTTCTCTGTTGATAGTCATTTGCATATGTTCAGTCTTTACTACTCAAATATTGATGTGATAAAAATGCTTGTGTTCATGCCATATTTTTTCATGTGTGTAAGTATGGTACTGTAAGAGATATTGCTGAAAGTAGTTTGTGACTTAGAGAATATGTAATCAAAATATATTTTGAAGTGTTAATGATAAGATCAGAATTTAATCCCTTCCCAGAATTCCAGTTTTTCCTGTAGTTCATCTTACAATGTTCATAATGTTGATTCTTAAAATACAACATTTTTCTTTCAGTGTTAAGCCAGTTTTGCTCTGTTTACCATAATCTCCAGCAGTGTAATGTTGGATTCTTATCTCTGTTCAATTGCTTAGAACAAGGGTAAAGTCAGTGTCAAGCAGTTTATTGGCAGGCTAAACGTAGAATTTATGATTTCTAACAACTTCATGTTTGAGAGAGAAAAAGAACATTACAACAAAATTATACATGTTTTGAAATGTTATTGATTGAGAAATGGATTTATATTGGTGAACCCATAAAACCTGACTACTGAAAAACTGTTTTCAAAGATAAAAACATGTCTTAAAAAATAACTAATAAGCATGTGCTTTAAAGTGACAGCTAAACATTTTATTTATATTATCTTAACATAATAAAAGGTGACAAAAACAGAATAATTTTCTATACATATTCACATGTTAAACTGTTTTTAGCAAACTATTTTTAGCCCTGTCAATCTATTATACTGTGTCACTGATATTTTATTAAGAAGTATAATTTTAAAATAGTCTTCTTTAAATTTTTAAAATAAATTTCCTATAATCTGAAATTTAAAATAATTTCAAAAAAGTATTGAAATTTTAAATATTTTAGCCTAAGTACTTTCACAGATGGTGTCTTTGGTGCTACATTTTAGAATTTCTTCCATTGACAAATATTTTTAGTTGATTAAACTCTAAAATTAACTGTGTCTGTGATTCTTAGGAATCACCGTAGTAGGGTGTTAGAAAATTGTAGGCCTTCTTAGTTTTATTTTATTCTGTATAAAATATAAATATATTAATTTCATCTGAAAATGGAAGATCAAAAGATCTTTTATAAAGCACAACTACAATTTCAAACTTAAATCTTTTATCCTGTACAGACTTTTATTCCTTAGGTTATTAAATTTCTCCTTTGCTTTTGAAAGGATGGATTTCAGCATCTTCCTCTTTCCAGTCTTTGTTTTCAGTTTAAAATTTATTTAAAATTTTGAAAGCTGAAATTTTGATACTTCATTTATTGAGTCTTTGATTAAAGATTTCCAACTGAATTTGAAAATATGCACCCAAGTTTAGATGATTCATTTATAAAAATGCTCAGTAACATTATAGGGCACCTAAGTTGGTTTACAAAATAGTTCTTAAAAGACTTAACCTATTTTGCCCCATTTAGTTTAAAGCCATCTCAAAGCTTCATAGTTTTCTTGAGAAAGCAGTAAACTAACAGACTAAGTTTATTTACCCTTCTTACCTGTCTTTCCACCTTTCTTCTTTGACATTCAACAATGAGGGATAGTAGGACTAAAGAGAGACAAAAGAGAGGTAAGCCTGTAATGGTGTTCAATGTGTAAAATTTTAGAAATATTTTGAGAGGGCATATAGTAAGTGTAATGTTACATCATTATATATCTGAAAATTCTGTTAGTATAATACTTCCTGCCTGTACTTCACAAGAATTGAGCCACATTCAGAGGGAGTCATAAACTTTTCTCGGGCATTAATTTATAAGAGAAAATAATTCTCTTTAAAAGAAGCAGATATTTTGCCTGTTTAATACTTTTCAATATGTAACAAAACATGATAAAATACGAGTAAGTTTAAATCTGTAGCTGTAAATTACTGTGTCAGGAAGGAAAACTTTTCTTCTACCCTCTTAATTTAAAACTTGGGGACCTATGAATTAAACTGACAAAGACAGATCAGTAAAAGAAAAAACATCTTTAATTATATATGTATGTTCCTAGGTTCACAAAAAATGTGACTTAAACACATGTTAGAATTTGTGGACTTTATACCATCTTAATAGGAGAAGGGGAGGAGAAGATACAGGATAAATACCCAGAAGAGGGATTGCTGGTAATTCTATTCTTAATTTTGTGAGGAACTTCCATACTATTTTCCATAGTGTCTGTACCAATTTACATTCCCACCAGTAGTGTATGAGGGTTCCTTTTTCTCCACAACCTCTCCAACATTTGTTATTTGTCTTGTTGATAATAGCCATTCTAACAGGGGTGAGGTGGTGTCACATTGTGGTTTTAATTTGCATTTCCCTAATAGTTAGTGAAGTTGAGCATCTTTTTATGTATCTGTTCACCATTTGTATATGTTCTTGGGAGAAGTGTCTGTTGAGTGCCTCAGCCCAGTTTTAACTGGATTGTTTGTTTTTACATTGTTGAGTTTTATGAGTTTTTTAAAATATATTTTGGATATTAACCTCTTATCAGAGATGTTGTTTGCAAATATCTTTTCCCATTCAGTTGGTTGCCTCTTTGTTTTGTTGATTGTTTCGTCCGCTATGCAGAAGCTTTTTAACTTGGTATAGTCCCATTCATTTATTTCTATTTTTATCAGAATTGTCTTTGAGGTCAAATTCTAAATAGAAGATTTTATAAAATCTTCTGTGGTCAAATTTTAAATAGTTGGCCTAGAATTAATTTAAAAAGTGGGAAAATATACATATGAACACATTATAAACTATTTGTACAATGTTTAACAATGGGTTAAAGTCAATGAATTATCCTTTTAGACTCAGCTTTCTTTGTATTATATATCATCCCCCAAAATAAAACAAAACAAAGCTTTAAATGTTTTATTGTAAACCACTTTCCTACAAACTCAGACAAGCTGGATCCTTTTTAGTCTGTTTGTTGAATAGAGCCTGACTTTAGGGATCGTTCTGATTATCAAAGACAGAAAAAAAAATGCATTAATTATCAATACAACTCTAGAACATTGTAGTAAAGATTAGGAATTGCTTTCTACACATCTGTCGGTATATAGAAAGAGAGCTGACAGATATTAATAAAGGACATGACTATATATGTTTGGTACTCCCAAATATATATAGTTTAAATTTGGACTCCCACCCCTTGCTGGTGTCTTTTAGTACATGAATAATCTATTAATTAAATGAGAATTTTGATGTCAAATAGTAAAGCACAAAATAGGGTGTTGCATGATAAAAGAAAGATTCTGTTTTCTGTCAGCCAGGTTGTTTTTGCTCACTCTTTTGTGGGACAGTTTGAATCTTAAGATTTTTCTAGATTATCATTTTAAGAGAAAGTTCATCTACAAAATTATGTTTTTATCATTTAGGAAACAAAAACTGCAATTCAAATTGGCTTAAACAATCAAAGCGATATATTAGTTTAAAAAATTTAACAAGTTTATAGGTAATTAGGCTTCAAGTAAGGTTTAATCACAGTTCCAACTGTGTTGTTTTTGTTTTGAATAATCAATTGATTGACTGATTTATTTAATTTTTATACTTGGCTCAACTCTGTTCTTTTTCAGTCTGACATAGTAAACAGCAATTCTAGACTATTGCTATCAAGAGAAAGTTTCGATATCTCTGAGTTCCCAATGTAAGATCATAGATTCACTTTCATTGTATTGGCTGACTTAGGTAATATACCTGAAATGATCACTGCAACAAGAAGTTGGAATGTGCTGGTTAGTTTAACCTATTCACTCTTCCGTATTGAAGTTGAAATTCCAGGATCAGGGTGCCACCATATAAGGACACAAGAAGGTGTCTAGGCAAGCCAGGAAGAGAGCTATCACCAGAATTCTACGGTGTTGGTGTGCTGATCTCAGACTTTCAGTCTCCAAAACTGTGAGAAAACCAATTTCTGTTGTTTCAGCCACCTAATCTGTGGTATTTAGTCATGGCAGCATGTAAATATTCTACAAGTGTCAAGGTTAAAATGTATTTAGTTAACATATTTTTCTAAATATAAGATGATAACTTTTGTCTAAAATTGTTAGACCGAAAATTGGAGGTTGTCTTATTGACGGGCGTGACCAGTTGAGAAGGTTTCTTAATGTTGGATTAGAAAAGTGGGGCTTTTCTTATACTTGGGGTATCTCATACACAGAAAGATATGATACTTTGAGTCTTTATTTAATTCTAATCTTTTTCTTCCATATTCCTTGCCTTCACTGGAAATAAATGTGCTTCATATTGTGGCAGTATGTCCTTGTAAATGATGTTTTTAAGTGTGGAAAGGACAGATAGTTTTAATTGTCCTATTTCTACTTTTTTTGTTGTTGTAAATACAGACTATTGAATCCAGTTTTTGTAGGTTAGAGTAAAATTTTGCTTCAGGTTTTTTAAAAGGAAATATTTCAGCTTTTGATATTTGGCATAGACTCACAAAATGGTCATGCCATTCATACATTATACTGAATAGTTTGATAAAGTCCTTCTCACAATTTATTGTTACTATACCTTGACATTTATAATGTACCATGATGATAAATCTGGTCCTTTACATAGTGATTGCTGTTGTCATCAGAACTAAATCAATTTCTTGTGGGTTTTGGGATCAAAAGAGATGACATAAAGTCTGATACTGTTTCAACTGAAAAACATGCAAGTAACAGGTACCACTAAAGCTCTTTAAAATTAGAAGGCATAAATTATCAAATAGTGCCACAGAGTAAATACTTCATTGGAAGACAAATCAAATAAGCCTTATTTACTCTCTGTTAAATTAATTAAAATACACTATTATTAAACATGTACTATAGTACTTTCTTTCTAGCTTCATTCCAGAAAAATCTGGAATAATTAACACTTCATCCTCTCGGAATGGTGTCTGTCAGTAGAAACATAACAACAGAAGTAGTATTTTGAAACTTATGAAAAGCAAAAACTTAATTAAATTCACAACAAATTCTAATTAGAAGATGCTGGTGTTATAAAGATGAGTTCTGATAAAGATCTAGTATATTTTTTCCTATCAGTGATAAACAAATCAACCCAATAATGAATCTTTTTTATATTTTTCTATATTTAATTATACTTGCTGGGCATTCCTCTTCCAGAGATATTATGGAATCCCTTAATTATTATTTGACTGGAGAATGGATAGAGTGCTGGTTGATGATATGATGATTTTATATTATTACTGGTTTGCATTTATATAAAATTTTCTATTATGAGGTCAGATATCTCATAAAAGTTAGAAAATCTCTGTGACACAAGCGAAATACATGTAGCTAAGAGGAAAATTTTACTTGCTAAGAAAACACTAGTAACTATATATTGATCCAGTTGTTAAAAAAAATATATATGAAAATATACCTGCTTTGCATGTAGAAAGTTGTAATCTTACCTTAAAAATCAAAACAAGTTGAATAAACTATATAATCCAAAGATTACATAATCTAATTTATGGTGATACAAATCTGAAAGTAATTGCCTAGGACAGAGGAAGTTTACTGGAAAGGGTCATGTGGAAACTTTCCAGGGTGGTAGAAATATTCTGTATCTTGTTTGAATGGCATTTTCACAAGTATATAAAATTGTCAAAACTCATCAAGCACAACACCTAACAATCTCTGCATTTTCTTGTATGTTAAACTCACATTAGAATTTGAATAGGGGTATAATATAATTAAAATTTCACTTAAGATCAATTTAGCAGTGGCAAAAAAATGGAATATGTGAAAAATAAAAGACTATATCTTTCAAGGGCATTAGTAGTCAGTGGGTTGTCAGAAAGAAAAGTGACAATTACCATTTTCTTGTATGGAACAAGAGATTCTGGTAGAAAAGTTTCTCATATACACTGCAGTTCTGGTCTGTACTCCCACCAAGGTTGTATAAAGCACTGAAAACCCTTTCAACTTTCTCACAGGAATTTCATTTGTCATACCCCACCAGCTAGTGAGCACCAGGATTATCATGTTCTATATCCACTCCTGGTTTGTTTTTAAAAACCCAACTTTTATTTTTAATTTTTTTAATTTTTAAAATTTAAAAATTTTTATTAAATTTATTGGAAGTGACTTTGGTTAGTAAAATTATATAGATTTCAAGTGTACAGTTCTGTAATACATCATCTATATATTGCATATTGACTGCTGGAGCAAGGGAGGATGTACACTAGAGGAACTGGGGTGCCATGATAATAGAGACTTAATAGGGATTTATAGGATTTAGGCTTAGTGCCTAAATGTGTTTCCCTTCTAGTCAGTCTCTTCAGCCCAGAGTCTGCTGGGTTCTACCTGGGTTCCTCCTCCTGTGCCAGCCACTTGGAAATTCTCTTAAGACTTTAAAATGGGTATAATTGTAAGGCTCATCTGTTTTCCATCTCTCATGGGATCACTGCCCTTCACTGCCTGAGTTCCATTGTTTGAATACCTTAATTTTATACATTTTGCCTGACTTTTTTTACTTGTTTTGGACAGTAAGGGAAATCCATTATCTGTTATTCTACCTTAATCAGAATTAGGTGTTCTTGTGTTGATTTTAAAGGAAAATATTGGGAGAGGATGATTTGTGAATAGATGAAAAGGTTAGCATGCCAGTGCTTATTTGGAAGAACATGAAAGGCCAAAAACAGCTTTAGTGACAGAGGAAAGGAATATTAAAATAGCTCTAAGTAGTTTTTTAAAATTAATTTTAGAAATAGTTTTGAATCTGTAGAAAGAGATGCATTTTAGCTAAGTTGTATAAATAGTACAGAGCAATATGTACTAAATAATTACATATCAATTAATTGCAAGTTCCTTGAAAGTATTTAATTTAGTTTTTTAATTATTGTACATTTTCTTGAATGCTCAGTAAATAAAGTTGAATAAATGTTTCTAGGATCAGAGACTTAGCATTCTTGGTAGAATTAATATTTACCCCCTCCTTGAGCAGAATTAAAATCCATTTTCAGATAAGATGAGAATTAACTTATATAAATCCAATAAAACATATGATTTCACATTATAAGTTTTAATTCATACTATTTTTAAAGTTCTTTTTTTATGCTAGCCTCTTCATTGTGTGATAATAAATCTATTGATTATCAACTTTATGCCTCTCTAAATAATCAGTCATTCAGTAAAAAGTTTTACTCATTCAGTAAAAGTTTGAGCACTTAACTTTGGTGATCAAAGATTAAAGTGATTTTTGCTGTTTTGGACCTTATAAACTACTGGGAAAGGCACATATTAATCAAGTAATCACTCTTAACTTCTTTATGGCTGCAGACCGAGATACCTATCAGAATTAAGGATACACTTTTGGTAAGATTGAAAGAATCTGTTAATTCTCAAATACCGAAGAGAATGTACTTTGGATGGTATTACCAGAAGTAATTTAACATTATCCTTATGAACAACAACAACAACAGCAAAAAATGTGTTTTATAAAATATAAAAGCATATATTAAATAATTTTCAAATAGTTACTGTTTTTGAGTTGTTTTGATAAATAGGTTTTGAATGGCAGTTACATATTCATTCCTCTCTAGTTATTCTACAGAGCTCTTTCTCCATCATTTTACCTAATTTCAGTAAAGGGAACAACCATCTACCTAATGACTCAATTCCCAAACTTAGGAAACATTCTTTTTGGTATGTGGGTAGCTCCCTGGCTGGGAATCGAACCCAGGCCGCAGCACTGACAGCGCCAGCGCCGAAGCCTTAAGCCACTACACCAGCAGGGAACTCCCAGGAAACATTCTTGTTTGGCCCCTTCACCACTATTAACCACCACCACCAACTGCATCACCCAATCTAGTGCATTATCAAATCCTGTTAGTTCTGCCTCCAAATATAATATCAAACTGTCTATCTCTTCTGCCACCATCCTGGTTTAAGCCATCATTATCTCTAACTTTTTTTGTGGGGGAAGGGCTGGGAATTGAACCCAGGCCGCAGCATTGAGAGCAGGGAAACCTATCCACTACACCACCAGGGTACCTCCGTTATCTCTAACTTTAAGTATTGCAGTACTTCTAAATATTTGTTTCCACTTCTCTTTTCCCCTAATTTATTCTTCATAGAGCAGCCATTGAAATCTTTTGTAAATGAGATTATGACTTTTCTTATTAAAAACTTTTATTGGATTTCTATAACATTCAGAATAAAATCCAATCTATTAAAGGTTGACTGTGATCTGTTCCTTACTTTCTCTTAAATCTTATTTCATTACCATTTTTTCTCCCACTCTTCACACAAACTATGCTGACTTCCTTTTTACTGCAAAAACTACTTTTTATTCCAACCCCTTTTCTATTTTGGAGTTTTTCTTTTATTGTCTTCTGCCTGTTTCCATGACTGCCTCATGATGTTAACTCATATCACCTCCTCAATTAGACTTCCTTAAATAAAGTTACCTAAAGTGGTCTCTCACTGTAACTTTATATCATTGACCTGAAGTTATCTTATTAATTTATTTGCTTATTCTTTAAATTTTACCTAAGTTCTATAAGAATTGCAGTTTTATTATGTTTATATTTGTTTTAGCCAGAAGAATATTTGGCACTTAGGTTGCTCAATAAATATATTTTTCACCTGGGTATTTTCCCAATCATCTGCATAAAGTTTGAACTATAATGTAGGATCATAACCACAGAAAAGAGTAACATAGCATCTGTGTAAATTAATAATATCGATAAGTAATGATTTCTGATTATTATAATCCATGTTGACAGTTTAAGTGAGTGAACATTTTGGATTATAGCTAGCTGAAAAGGAACAATGTAAAATTTAATTTCAGAGGAATACAGTAAAAGGTAACAATTGATACACATTTACACTTCTAAAGTTGTTGCTAATTTAATTCAATAAATATTTGAATTCAGTATTTACTGTGTTCACATCATGTTAGGCCAACTGTCTAGCTTAGTTAAAGGAGAGTAAATGCTAACATGCTCTCTAAATGGGGCAGGTGATTGGGGGTCTGGTATAGAATTTGGGTGAAACTCATTATTATCAGAATTCATGAAAATCCACTAGTTTTAGAAGTTATTTTCTAAAAAAAGTCACCCCCAGTTTCCTAAGTCTGCACCAGGGTGCCTCAGGCTGCCACCATGACAAACTCTTAAGGACACTGTTCAAGAGAATTAAAACTTTTGAGAGAGTACAGCAATCAAGGCTCAGCTACAACAGGAGCACACACACATCCCACATAAGGCACACCCCTGGAACACCTGGCTTAGGTGACTAGGGAGTCTGTACCCCTGGGCCCCATAGGACATATACTACATGAGGCTATCCCGCCAAGACTGGGAAACATGGATCTACCTAATAACTACATAGAAATAAACACAGGGAGGCAGCCTAACTGAGGAAACAAATGTATTTTTATAAAATAATATTGAACATCAACTGTAATTGAAAAATTAAAAAAGGGTGGTGGGAAAGTAAAAGGGAATAAGAGGTTCAAATTTCCAGATATGAAACAAATAGGCCTTGGAGTTGTAATGTACATCCTAGGGAATATGTTAATACTATTGTGATAATGCAATATGGTGTCAGATGGCTGCTGGACTTACCGTGATGATCACTTCTTAGGTATATAAATGTTGTATAACTATGGTGTATACCTAAAACTAATATAATATTATGTTTGCTATATTTTTAATAAAAATCTTAAGAAAAAATTATTTAAAAAGCAACATGTTCCACATGAAAGAACAGCATAAAACTTAAAAAAAAAAAAAAACCCAACCCTAAATAAATGAAGGCAAGCAATCTACCAGATACAGAGTAAAAACACTGATTACAAGAATGCTCAGTGAACTTAGGGGAAGAATAGATGAACTCAGTGAGACCTTACACAAAGAGATAGAAACCATAAAGAAGAACCAGTCAGAAATGAAGAATACAATAACTGAAATGAAGAATACATTACAGATTAGATGAATCAGGAAATTCAGTCAGCAATTTGGAAGACAAGATAGCAAAAAAAAAAAAAAAAGGAAAGAAAGAAGGAAAGCAATGGTGGATAGTTTAAGAGATCTCTGGGACAACATCAAGTGTAACTATATTCACATCATAGTGGTACCAGAAGGAGAAGAGAGAAAGCAGATACTGCAAACTTATTTAAAGAAATAATGACTGAAAACATTCCTAACCTGGTGAAGAAAATACACATACAAGTCTGGAAACTGCAGAGAGTCTCAAAAAAAAAAAAAAAATGAATCCAAGGAGACCCACACCAAGACACACCATAATTAAAATGCCAAAGGTTAAAGACAAAGAAAATCTTAAAAGCAGCAAGAGAAACAGTTACTTACAAAGGAGCTCCCATAAGACTATCAACTGATTTCTCAATAGAAACTTTGCAGGCCAGAAGAGATTGGCACAAAATATTCAAAGTAATGAAAAGGAAGGACCTATAACCAATACTGCTCTACCCCACAAGGCTATCATTTAGAATTGAAGGAGAGATAGTTTCCTAGATAAGAAAAACCTAAAGGAGTTCATCACCACCAAACAAGTTGTATAAAAAACGTTAAAGGGACTTCTTTAAGAAGAAGAAAAGGTAAAAATATGAATGATAAAATGGCAAAACTATATTCCTATCTATAATGGCTTTAAATGTAAATGGATCACATACTCCAACAAAAAGACAGAGTGACTCAATGGAGAAAATAAAGACCCATACACATGCTGCCTAAATGAGATGCACTTCAGATCAAAAGTCATACACAGACTGAAAGTAAAGGGATGGAAAAAGATAGTCTAGTTTTTTTTTAACAGAACTTAAAAAAAAAAAAAGCTGGTGTAGCAATACTTAGACAAAATGGACTTTAAAATGAAATCTATAACAGGAGAAAATAAAGACATTTCATGTACAATAACCAAGATATGGAAGCAACTTAAGTGTCTATCGATAGACAATTAGATGGAGAAGATGTGATACATATATACAATGTAATATTACTCAGCCATAAAAAATAATGAAATCTTATCATTTACAACAATATAGATGGACCTTGAGAGTATTATGCTAAGTGAAATAAGTCAGACAGAGACAGAAAAATGCCATGCGATGTATTTTACCTGTGGAATCTAAAAAACAAAATAAGCAATCAAACCAGGAATAAACTCATAGATACAGAGAACAAACTGATGGTTGCCACATGGGAGGGGAGGCTAAAGGACAAGGTGAAATAGGTGAAGTTATTAAGAAGTACAAATTGACAATTAAAAAATATTCACTGGGGATATAAAGTACAGCATAGGAAATATAGTCAGTAATCCTGTAGTAACTATGTATGGTGCCAGGTGGGTACTAGACTTATCAATGGAATCATTTTGTAAGTTATCTAAATACCAAATAACTATGCTGTGCCCCTGAAAATAATGTAACATTGAATGTCACCTTTAATTGAAAAATAAAATTAAAAAATTTTAAGTGAAACCCAGCTATAGTTTTCAGACACCACACAAAGTACTGGCTCAAGGTAGTTCACAGTTTCAATGTTAGATTGTACCTTTGATGATGTCATGTCTTTATGATGATACCAGTAGTTACTGTGATAAAAAGGTACTACAGGAAAATCAATATGAAATAAAAAATGAGAGCAACAATGTGAAATATGATTCAAAGGTGTTAGAATATGTGCAGAGCTCAACCAGTGCTCCCCTCCTACAAATTGTGGTTATTTAATAAAGGAATTAAAACATTTTTTTTCCAATTTTTGTTGTTTGTTTTTAAATAGCTACTAAGTTGTTAAGACATGAAAACAGATTAAGTTGTTTGGACCTAACTAATAAACAGAACTGTAGTCTTTTTGACTTGGGAATGCCATGAAAAAAATGATTGAGATACTACGAACACCTTGAACAGAAAGTTTGGAAACCTGTCATATAGCCAAATTTGGACTTTTTATTTAAACTTCGTGTTGTTTCAGTCATTTTTAATGGCATTTTTTCTGGAGATCTTGTCTTTGGCAGTCATTCTAGAAGACATTTCCATTTATAGTAGTGGGTATGTAGAGTACTATGGAGGCTTACTGGGAACCTACTATGTTATAGGGATTATCATTACTATTATTATTATTACTTTAGCAAGAGAAAATAACTAAATTTAATACATACAAGGACTGTTTGGGAAAAAAATCCCACCATAATGCCTCTGTTTTTCGTATTACTGGCAAGATACTTTCTGGACAGCCCTCGTATATGTGCATGGTAACCGCACGTGCAGGAGAGTTTCAGAGATAACAGAAAGGGTATATAAGATGTTCTGAGTTTTGGGAGGGTTTCAGAGGGTCATTGCAGGATGATAAGAGGAGCAGATGCTTTGTAAACAGAAGTTTGTCCTGCCATGTAGGCATTATTTTTTTATCTCATTTAATACTCCAGCAATCCTGAGACATGAGAGATTATCCCTATTTTATAGGCAAGAAAACAAAGGTCAAAGAAATTTAAGTATTTTGATCAAGGCTTCACAGCAAATGGGTGAAGCTATTATTTAAATGTAGTTCCAAAACTTGTGTTATTTTCATGATGGAGGACAAGTGATTTTTCAATTATGGTAACCCTGTAATGAAGGCTTTGTGAGGTGATACAGAAAGTATTTTCAATTTAGGGAAGTTAATTGGGTGAAAGATCTACTGTGTTGTAGATTTTAGGATTGGAAGTAGACTAAAGTTTTGATTTTTATGTTAATTTTTAGTCCCTACGGTATATGCTGGTTATTTGTATTATTTCTTGGATTATTTGTTTTTCATGTATTTGGTAGCTTTATTTTCATCATAGACAATCAGTGAAGATTATTTTAGTGTATATACAGTTAAGTTGATCATCTACAATTTAATAGTCCATAGAAATCAAGCACTGCAGAGTTAGCTTTTCACTGTGAATTTTTCATTTTGAAAGTGTTCTTGCCTTTGTGCTTCCAGAACATGAAGACATTTCTGGAGCTCATAAAAAGCCTTTTATTATTTGTTTTTTATTATCTGTTCTGTAACTTTTACAGTATTTTGAATTATCTCAACCATTCTCCATATCTCTTAACCTTTATGTTTTTATTTTCTGTATTTTGACATTTTGCCTCATCTTTGTCATTTCTTGAGAACTGTTTTCAGTATGCATTCTCTCCTTAACTGTCTGATTTTGCAGTCTCCCTAATTTTTTTGCCCAGTCCTGAAATATTATGTGTTTCATTTATGGATGTCTACTTTTTTATTTTGAAATCTGCATAGTTAGTTTCCTTACATTTAGTATTTGTCTAAGCCTATTAAGTATATTATTGTTCTTTAATGATTCTAATACTTGTAGCATCTTCAGGTCAGAGTCTATAGGTCATTGTTTCTATATATACTTCTTGTGGGTAGTTTGTTTTTAATTTGTTTGGTGACTTTGGAATGTGTGGAGTTCATTCTTTATGAGAAATGTGATTTCCCCATGCATATGGGGATAGTACCAATCTGAAATTATTTTAAATTTTTGGGTGGTGTGAATTCAAACCAACCTTCATAAGTGTGGGTTTATGGTTATGAATTCTCAGGGGATCCTTTTTGCTTTTTATCTTTTTCTATTCTTCCCAGATCCAAGGCAGATGGGCATGTATTTCTGTCAAGTCCCTGTTTGGGGTTTTGTTAATTTGTTTGTTTTTCATATTTATGATTTGGACATTTTTTACTGTATTTAGACTTTATATGATAGGACTTCATGTTCAGATTGAACTCTGAATTCCTAATGCTTAAGATTGGGCTCTTTAATACCCAGAGTATAGGCCACACATCAGCAGATGCCACCAGGGTCCAGTAAATACTAGCCCCAGAACTCTACTTATCTAGATTTCTGCCTTTTTTCTTATGGTCTTCTATAAAATTTTTAGTTTTAGTTTCCAAACAGTTCAGTTTTTATATATGTATGAGTGTGTGGTGTGCGTGCATGTGTGTGTGTTATATGTATTATAAGATATATATAATTTTGTTATTTTTTTAATCAGCAGTTTTAGATGTGATATACTAGGAGGGAAGTTAACAGAATACCTTGGTCTGCCGTAGTACAAAAAGACAACCCTTTGATTTTCCTTTTTTGGCATACTCTTATGGGAATCTCTGCTCACTGGCATTAGAAGCAAGTTACGAACACCTTATAATGCTTTGTGGATTAACTGTTACTTTACCCAGATGTGGATTTAGAACTCTGACTGCTCTGGTCATAGCCAAATAACTCCTCATTCTCCAAGGAACATTCAAAAATGGTAAAATTTGCCTAGAAAATATAGTTGACTCTTACAAGACTATAGCAAGTTTTTAAAAATATACTGGGGTGTTAGTGGTGATACCAGTTAGGTATTCATTTTTAAATATTACTCTAAAAGAGTAACAAAACTCAAGTTAAAACTGAAGCACTGTTAATTCAAAACTATCTTTCTGATTTAAAGTGTTAAACTAAAAACAGATTTTATTTCTACCCCAAAATAGTTACATAAGAACAGTCTGTTGTCACAGAAGTCATTCTATTACAAAGTCATCCTATTATAAAGGGTATAGTCTCTATTTAAAATGTTAGCTACAAATATTTATCCTTTGAAGCCATCTGCTCTGCTAAATACCCGTTAAGTATTTTAGACTGAAATTTAAAAAATGGAAATACTTTAAACCTTTGCATTATTGACTCTTGAATTTTTTATAGCATGTGTCTTGCTTAGTGTAAAAATAAATTATGTAGAAAGCTTATTTGAAAAACATTATACTACCCTCATTAAAAATGAGTAAACCCTCTTAGAGAAAGGACCCTCCATATCTGGATGAAATTATTAAAAGTATCTATTAATGGTTTCTAATCCAACTAAATATATAAAATCTCTTTACTCAATATATTTATTCCCACAATAAATGTGTTTGAGTCCTGAATTATGTTAGGTGAATTTATTTTTAAAATCATTGCCTTAGTTAAGAAGGTTTATGTTAGGAATGTTAAGAAAAAAATTTGCTCTCCACTCCCTCTTAATGAAATTATTTTGATATTGTCCTTGTATCTGCAGGCAATTACTGTCTTCAACTAGCCATTTTATGAATACATTTTATTGAGGGCTCATTTCGTATTTCCTTTTTGGATTGTATTCCACTAAACATATGGAGAGAAGATAGTTACCCTTCCATTTCCTTCCCCTAAAGTTCCACCACTCTGTGTGTGTGTGTGTGGGGGGGGGGGGGATGAATGTGACACACACACTCACACTCTCCCAGAGAACTAGAAACTGGAAAGAAGGATGCATTAGAGCTGGACAAAACAGAGATTTAAGGAAAGTCTCTGAGAAGTTGTAAGCATAAACTGATCTTAGATGAATTTGCAATTCAAATTTGTATCACCTGGACCCTACAAAAATCCTTAAATGTGTGAATTTAGTTTAAAATAGTTAATGACTGATAGTGCTTCTGAGCACCTGACTGAAACAAATGCACATTTTCCGGTGAAAATACTTTATCCTAAAATTCAAAGAAATACTACAAATTGTTTTCCAATGAATATGAAAAGCCACAGGGAAATGAGGTGCCATGAGTGAGAATTAGCAGAAGCACTAGACAAGTGTGTGCAGTTTCATTTGGAGGCCATTGTATTGTGGATTATATCCAAGTGGGATAGGATTGAATATGCCTCTGAGTCTGTATACCTCTGACTGTAGAAATTCATTGTGGTTTTTTTTTTTACTGTCTAATGTCACAGTCCCTATCAAAATTCATTTATGGAAGCAATGATGATGATACTTAGCAACCATGACAGTGGCTTGAAGTTGGAGAAATGTGTGCTATGCTGTACTATGGTTATTTTTCCTGCTGCTTTTGGAGTTGGTTTTTGTTTCTACTTTTCCTTCTAAGCCAGATTTTCTGGCCTTCATTTGATTTTGTAAGCTTCTGTTTCTTGAGTTTATTCCCTTTTTTGCTTAGTACGGCTGAAGTTCGGAGTTTTTGTTTGTTTGCATCCAGTTACTCGGCCTGATATGCTCCAGTGCCTTCACTTTGGAAGAACCCCCTGCACATTGCTTTAGTTTGGTCATGCCTTTTGAACACGTACGAGTGGCACTTGACTCTCTTGATCTATTGGCCCCGAACCAGTTCTCCTATGTAGGGAGGGTTTTTTTTGTTTTTGTTTTTGTTTGTTTGTTTGTTTTAATTATTCCAATTTATATTTTTGCTTGATTTTTAATCTCTATTTTCCCTTTAGAGTCCCAGTGAGCCGCACTATCAGTTTAAATACTGATAGTGCTCTATTCTCTGTCTAAATACTTAGAAAGACAAAATTCATTGCTTGTCAAGGTAAGGTATTCCATTTCCTTTTTTAAAATGACTCATGTCCTCTGTAAACTGCCTTAAATTTGTCTCATTGTTGGTTTTAATTTCCTTGACCCATTCACCCTTCCATATAAAAGCTCTTGAATCACTTAAAAGTAGCTAACAAAGTCTGGACTCCTTTTTCTGTTTTTATTTTTCTTGTATTACCTTGTCATGTCGAAAGTGAAAATTTTTAGAATTTATTATTTGCCAAGTTAATATAGGGATAAATCATCATTAGTAAAGAATAAACATTAACCATATTGTTATATTAAATTAAACAATAACATTTTATTCTTATCCTTAGAACTCTGCCTGCTATTTATACTGCTTCTCATCCTTTCTGCTGAAGGGTTCCAAGCTTTCTCTTTCTTCATCTTTAAGTCATCTCAATAAAAAATGTAACTCACAATTTTAATTAGAACAACTATATATAATAGGTTGATGATGTTGGATCCAACTGTCTATGTTTTGTGGCCTTCTATCTATAACTTGATTATAAATGGCTTTGAGTAAAGTTAAGACTAATAAAAACCTGCTCTGAGTTACTGTGCTACACAGAGTTTAATTTTATTACTTCTTTCTTTTCCATATCCTTTCCCTCCTGTTCTCATTGCCTTCATGATCTCTCCCTCTTCTGCTTATTAAACCTTTTCTCAGGAAAAAATATAATTAGCCAATGCACTAAAAACTTAAGTGACTGGTGGCCTGAAACCTGTGTATTTTCTGGTTCTACCTGCAGTTCAAGCTAGGAATGCAGCCATACTGTTTTTGGTATATGTGTGCATGTATGTGTGTATATGAGATCTTCATAACAACCATTAAATCACATTATTTATACAACTATACTTTAAATCCAATGCTTAGAATAAACAGTGAATTATCCAATACATTTTGCAATGTTTTTATATCTTGAAAGAATATTCATAAGTCTTCTTACGTATAGTGGATACTCGATTTTTATACCTTGATTAATTAACTAAAATTTTAGAACACTGAAGTTATGAATTATAGCTGACAAAGTATTTTAAGATGCTATTCTAGACAAATTCACAAAAACTCTGGCTCTCTAGATTGGATTCTGTATAGAGTAATTTCATCTAGAAAGACAGCCATGTATTTGAGCAGTGGTTTGGTTGCAATTTTTGGTTGGAGATTTAATAGCAATTAATAATTTTAAAAAACTTCCTTATGACGGATTATGAAACCAAGTAATATTTGACATTTAGATAAAGTTATGTGGGTTACAGGAGCATCATCCCTATGGTAGATATTCATAAAGCCTTAGGTCAAATTGATTCTATTTACACTTTAGTTGGAAGGCCAGTTAGGGCACAGGAGAGTAAAGAGATCAAGTTTTCAAAGTAAAAAAATTCTACATCTCAATAGAGGTTATAAATACTACATTAACTTTATGTAGGTGTGAATTCATTATTTTCACATTTTTGTTATTGTCATTATGTATTACCTCTTTATTTTTTGAATTTCTTATTTTGATAACTTTCAAGCTTTCAGAAAAGTTGAGAGAATAATATGGTTAACACATCTGTACACTGCATACCTAGTTTCATGATTGTTAATATATTGTGGTATTAACCACAATATGTCTGGGGTTTTTTTCTCTGCTATTTGAAAATATTTGCATACATCATGGCACTTCACCACTGAACACTTTAGCATGTGTCCCTAAAAATAAGGTAGTTATTCACAGTACCCTTAAATATGCTGGAAATTTAACATTGATATTAGATTATAGCCCATTATACAGTTGTCTATATTTTTATTTTTCTGATTTCCCTAAAATACTGTGGATTTTTTTTTATTCAGTATTCTGATAAGAATCCTAAATGACACTTTATAGTCAATCCTAACATCTTCACATTATCTCTGACAACCACTGATCTGTTTTCTGTCACGATAGTTTGTCTTTTCTAGAATGTCAAATAAATTAAATCATTATATACTATTTTGTGACTGGCTTCTTTCAGTGCAATATCTTTGAGCTTCATCCAAGTTGTTGTATATATCAATAATTTATCTTTTTTACTGGTGAATAGCATTCCATTATATGGATATACCACAGTTGTTTATGTAGTATCCCATTAAAGGACAATTTCTTTGTTTCCAGGTTTTGGCTATTACCAATAAATTTGCTGTTAACATTTGTATATAAGTTTTTGTGTGAACGTAAGTTTTCACTCCTCTAGGATAAATACAAGAAGTAAAATAGCTTGGCATATGGTAAATGTGTATTTAACTTTGCAAAATACTGCCAAACTGTTTTCCATCATTTGCCATCATCTTGTCATTGAAGTTAGTTGATTTTCTTTTTCTATGTGAGTTTGTATTCTGTACTATTTTATAAGACCCAGAGTGTCATTTAGATCCTATAGATAATGTTGATCTTTTTGTTTTGGCCTTCTGTGGGCTGTGGTTCTAATATCAGCTCTGTTCTACAAGGCTTTGCATGCTATTTAGGTCTGTCTTACATGTGCACCACCTAATGTTACTCTGTTTATGAATCACAAATTGAAAACCAGAGGTTTATGGCAGTGTTTTCCCAAGTATGATATTGGACTACCTACCTCAGAAGCACCTAGAGTGCTCATTTAAAATGCTTATTAATAATCCTGGCCTTCATCCAAAGCCTACTAAATCAGAATCTCCAAGGACGAATTCAGGAATCTGGATTTTAACAAACTCTCACATGGCTCATAAAGCCACTTAATCTAGAGTAGTGGTCTCTGAAGTGGATTTTTCACGCTCCACAGTACAGTTTTTGAGACCGTTGTGGTAGAGACTGGAACCTACTCCTCAAAATCTACTTTCCCTTCTTCCTTCCTAACCTTCCTGGCACTTAGGTATGGCTATGTCCTGACTGCCAGTGAGTGGAAAATAAGCTTGCGGATGTTTTTGCTACTTCCTAGCCTGGTCCGTATAAACTTCTCTATACAGAGAGTGCCAAAAAAATATATACAGATTTTAAGAAATGAAAAAACTTAAAATTGTAATATTCAATACATATTGATAACAAAAGATAAATACAGGTCACATTTGACTTCTGCAATTATAAGAAATGCTCAAAATAGTAACCATCAACACCTATCTAATACATAGGTAACATCTCTTAAAACGTGTATACATTTTTTGGCACCCCTGGTATGTTTTTCCATGTTCTTTCCTCCTCTGGCTCACTAGGATTTAGATGATTGTAACAAGCTTAGGAGCCAAATCTTGAAAATAGTAGAGCCTTGTCACTGAATTATAGCATCTTATCATACCTACTCTAATAGGGAAATGTTTTGGAACGGTGATAAAATGTTAAAACTTATATTTACATTTATCTTTACCTGAAATTATAGAAATAATGTAAGCTTTACCAGTGTTTAATACATTAATAGCTATTCTCAGTGATATGCATGTATAGTGGAGTGGTGTATCCCAAGGGAAAACAAAGCCCAGTGATAAAAGGAGGTTGATAATATGCCCTCATTTGTTCATTTGCTTTTAGTTTTTAGGAACCCAGGTTAAGTGAATGTATATATTCCACTATATAGTTCTGATTACACTAACTCCTACAAAATAGTCAAGTGACTTTAAAAGATTCCTGCAAATATATCATATTATAGGTAATATTAATAATAGAGACAAGAAAATGACAGAGCTTAGTCTTATACTTTTAGCAGGACTGTTTTTTTACAGCCACATAATGAGATTTTTTTTTTAATGACTTTAAAATAAAATCTAATCCAGTGTCAGCCAAAAAATATATTGACTAAGAAAACCATTATAAATAAGGACTTACATCTAATTTCTTGAGCAATGAACTACTTCACCTTAAGTATTTTTATCTTGAAATCTTACCAATGATAATAGTATATGAATATAATTTATATATAAACACACATATATGAACTGAGAGTACATGCTAAAAATTTTTAGAAATGGGAGCCCAATCAAAAATATTTGAAACACATTGATCTAAATCTGCACAATTCAGTATGGTAGCCATATGTTGCTAATGAGCAGTTGCAAAATGGCTAGTCTAGATTTGTATGTAAGTATAAAATACACATCAGGTTTAAAGACTTATATGAAAAAAGAATGTAAACTATCTCATCAATAATTATTTACATTTATTACTTGTTGAAGTGATAATTTTTTATTATATTGAGTTAAATATATTATTAAAATTTAATTTTACCCACTTTCTAGCATACTGTATACATTCTCCTGCACTTTTAAAAAATTTAATATATATCGTAGTGTTCTGTAGTTTTATATTTAAAGCTGTCTTATTTTTTTTTACAATAGTTGCATGCTTTCCCATGTATGAATTATTAAAATTGAGTTCATGTTTTCCTAATGATGGACATTTGAATTTTCAGTTCTTTGTTATTATAAATAAAGCTTCATGAATTATCCATGTGCATGTCTTTGTATGCATATGCAAATACATAATAAATTATAAATTAGTAAGAGTGGAACCACTGAGGCAAAAATTCATATATTCTTAATATCCATCAACAAATTTACCCCATCCACACATTATGCTCATATAATCTCAATGGCAGTGCACTATAGAGCCTATTCACTGACATCCTTCTTAGTATACTCTTAGGAAAGGTGTTTGCTGACCCGAAATATTTCCCTGTGTTTTTTTGCTTTGCTCTTAATAGGAATGAAATTGATAATCATTTTGTATGTGTAAAAGCCATTTTCATTTCCTATTTTTGCCTGACCTTTCCCCATTTTTCAATTGAGTTTATTTTTCCTTATTGATCAACAGGAAGGATTTCAGCATTAAGGAAATTAATCCTTTACCTAGTAGTGTGTTGTTATAGTATTTTAAATTTGTCATGTACCTTTTGGCTTTCTAAAGGTATCTCTTCTATACAGAATGTTTCTCTCTTTTGTTGAAGTATAATTGGCATACAATACTATCCTATTAGTTTTAGGCATATATCGTAGTGATTCAATATTTCTATACATTTTGAAATGATTTCCACAGTAAGTCTAGTTACCCTGTCACCATATAAAGTTATTACAATATTGAATATTTTTTAACCTGTACTGTATATTACATCCCCACTATTTATTTATTTTATAACTGGATGTTTGTACCTCTTAATTCCCTTCACTTATTTCGCCCACACTTCTCTCCCTCTGCACTGTGGTAACTATCTCTTTGTTTCCTGTATCATGAGCCTATGTCTCTTTTGTTTTGTTTCTTTGTTTTGTCTTTAGATTTCACTTAGCAAATACCCTCTAGGTACATCCTTATTGTTTGTCACAAATGACAAAATTTCATTCCTTTTTATATACATGTATCACATTTTTATCCATTCATCTATCAGTGGACATGTAGGTTACTTCCTGTATCTTGGCTACTATAAATAATACTGCAGTGAACATAGGGTTGCATATATTTTTTCAAACAATTGATTTTTTTTTCTTCAGATAAATACCCAAAAGTGGAATAGCTGGGTTGTGTGGTATAATAGTTCTATTTTTAAATTTTTGAGGAATCTCCATACTGTTTTCCATAATGGTTGCACTGGATTATATTCCCACCAACACTGGAAGAGGATTCCCTTTTCCTGCCATTGTCAACACTTGTTATTTATTGTCTTTTTGCTAATAACCATCCTGACAGGTGTGAGTTGATATCTCACTGTGATTTTGGTTTGCATTTCCCTGATGATCAGTGATGTTGAGCATCTTTTTATGTATCTTTGCCATCTGTATGTCTTCTTTGGAGAACTGTCTATTCAGGTCTTCCGCCCATGGTTTAATTGAGTTATTTGTGTTATTTTTTTTTATGTTGAGTTTTATTAGTTATTCATATATTTTGGATATTAATCCCTTATAGGATATATTTCATTTCTATCTTCTCCCCTTCAGTAATTTTCCCTTTTGCCTTGTTGATGGTTTCCTTCACTGTGTAAAAGCTTTTTCATTTGAGTCAATCCCATTTATTTTTTATTTGTTGAACTGGCCTAAGGAGACTGACCCTAGAAAATATTTCTAAAACCAGTGTCAGAGAGCTTACTGCCTATGTTTTCTCTAGGAGTTTTATGGTTTCAGATTCTATATTCATGTCTTTAATCAATTTTGGATTTATTTGTGTATGTGTAAGATGTGGTCCAGTTTCATTCTTCTGTAGGTAGCTGTCCAGTTTTTCCAATACTTTTTATTAAAGATACTGTCTTTCTGCATTATATATTCTTGCCCCCTTTGTCATAGATAGTTGACCATATATGCATGGGTTTATTTCTGAGCTATATTCTATTCCATTGAACTGTATCTGTTTTTGTGCCAAGACCATACTGTTTTGATTACTATAACTTTGTCATATAGTTTGAAATCAGGGTGCAAGGTGCTTCAGCTTTGTTCTTCTTTCTGAAGATTGCTTCAGTAATTCAGGGTTTTTGTGGTTCCATAAAAATTTTAGCATTCTTTGTTCTAGTTCTGTGAAAAATACCATTGGTATTTTGATAGGGATTGTATTGAATCTGTATATTACTTTGGTTTACCCATTTCTTTTTACTTTTTAAATGTGGCTGCTAGAAAATTTTAAGTTACAGTGTAGTTAGCTAGCATGGATTTCTTTTGGACTGCTCTAGTCTAGAGCTTATAAGCACTGATTTGGGAATTAGAACCTCTCAATTTCCCATGCAGTTTTTATACTTATTCTTTTACCCATCTAAATAATGAAGATGGCATATATCTTATTTATAATTAGTATATAGCTGAAGCCCAAACTGATGTTTATGTCATTGGGAGAGGTTAACATACATTAATGAAATCAATGGGAAAAACTATTGATTTTAGGAACCTGCTAAGAAACTAAGTGCTACTGAACTTAAATATGTCTATCTTTTATTATATTTCTATGAGTATAGCTACAAAATCACTGCAAATCAATTTGAGCTTAAATTTAGATTTTTACCAAACACTTGTGATATTGTCAAATGAAAGTCTTGGAGGATTAATTAACACTTGAGTAATTCTGCTGGTTGTAAAAATATCCATAAATAACTGCTTATTTGTAATTTATGGTTATAACAGTTCAGGTTTTAAAAGATGTCTAAATTTTATATCAAGTACCAATATTGTATCTGTCCAATGGACCTTACTGATTTGTAACAAATTTAGAAGAATTCATATACAGTAACTTTTTACTGGGATACAGATGCAACATAAATTTTTTAAATGATTTTAATATTTTTACCTCATGTATTTTCACTGAGGATGTACTTTTAAAGGAAAAGTAGCAGTTTCGTCTCAATTTTATGTTGAATCTCAAATTATAAAATTTCTTAGAGTAATCAGGAATGAGCTTATATTAATAGAAAGTGGAGTTGATTTCTGTTTTCATTCAAGGTATAGTCCTTGGTCCAGCAAGCTTGGTATCATGTAGGACCTTGTAAATTATGCAGTATTTCATGGCCCACACCAGACATATTCCTTTAGAATTCACATGTGAAAACTTGAGAAGTGCTGCTGTTAACACTGGTGTTTTTTTTTTTTTTTTTACCTGCAAGTCGAGACTTTTGCTGAGACTGCCACCTAGTGACAGATGTATACAATTTCTGCAACTAAGAAATTTTTACTTTTTTTTCTTTCTTATCAAAGTAGTAAAATGATTCATATAGAAGAGCATAAAATTAAAAGGAAGATTTTGCTCTTCCTACATCGAGTCCTATATAATGTCTCTAGAGACAGTCACTTTTCACTGTTCATGATTTTAGTTGTTCTCATATTTACTTTCATAACAAAAAATGATGGTCCTTTTCCCTTGTTTCTAAGTCTGTCAAGTTTAGAGACTATTTGTGGTCTTTCTGTTATAAAAAGTTAGGAATTGACTCACACCATCCCATCTTCTCCTGACCCTCCTTTGGATAGCTATATTGATTTAGTTCTTTGATGAATTCATCTTTTTATTTCACACTAATATGCATTCATTTCCTTTAACATAAAATTTAGATACCCTCTCTTCACAGAATGAATCATTCTAATTTTATACGAAATTTACAAAGAATGAAAAGAAAGGATGGGTGGAAGGAAGAAAGGAAATAAAACAGTCTTAAATTTATTCAATGATACCAGTAAAACCTTGATACTAAAACTAAAACCAGATGAGAAATACACAGATTAATTGCAGGCCAACATCACTACTAAAGAGAAATGGAAACATTTAAAACAGAGTAAAAGCAAACCAGCAATGTATAAGATATACAGAAAAGATAATACGTCTGTTGACTCAGTGTTCCAGAAATACAAGGTGATATGAGTCTCAGAAAAAGAATAGTTAAAAAGAAGGTCTTCCAGAATGGTGCCAACAAAAATACTTTACCTGGTGAATGTAGAAGTACAGGGTAATACATGCTAGAGCTTACCTCAGGTCATAATCTTCAAGAGGTTCTCCCTACCATCTTACCACAATTATAATTAATTAATATTTGTGCTATTATCTGCTAAATGTCTCCCTCCCTTTGTTATAAATAGTATGAGTGCATTGACTGTCTATCTTAATTTTTCCTTTATCCCCAGTCCCAACACATTGTCTGGCACATGGTAGTATTTGCTCGAAAAAGTATTAGTTAAATATGTCTAACAATTTGAACATTTAACTTACAAATTAATTTTAAAAGTACTTAGAGCTTTTAGATATATTAATAACATGTGTGTAATATGAATGTTCATTGCATATTCATATGGCAGTATTTTAACAGGTAACAGTTTCTTTAGTGCTTATTTAAAGTTTACAAATGCCTTAACACTTTCTTTATTATTTGTTGTCACAGTAATCCTGTGAGGTGGATGATGGTATTATTCGGTTTTATAAGCAAGCATTGTGGAGTTTAGAATAGAGTAAATTATTTGCTGCAAGGATTTATAAGTGATAGATCCTTGGTTTGAACCATTTGTTTTTACTATCTCTCGGATTCTTATATTAGCTTTTCTCATATACCCAGTTCTTCATTGACTAAGGGATGGTTGCAAAATTAAGGTACATAAATAAATAAATGGGTACTTTTGATTATTTCACATGTGCTAAGAATAGTAGTTATCTTTGATGAGCATGACATTTGATAGATCTAGGTTTGTTCATTTAAACCTGAATTACAAAAAAGAAAGCAAAGCAGCTGTATTTCTAAATTAATTTTACAAAGCAGGAATAGAAATCCATGGCAATTAACGAAAAAATAGCACATAGTGGTCTTTGAATTATGTAAATTATATTCTTTCTTGTCCTACAAATACTGAGTTCAGCTCATTAAATTTTCTATTATTTCTTTAAGACCAATGCAGTCAGCAGTAATAAAGGGAATCAAAGAAGATAAAAACTGATAGAGCAAAATATTTTAGTTGAGAGTGAGTGTGTGTGAGATAGGGGTGGGGAATATGGGAAAAGCCATAATGACATGAATACATAAAGTGGTATATTTTATTTGAACTGATAGAATTTCCAAAAACTAGATATATTTATGTATAAGTTAATCATTTTTAAAGAATATGTAAATCTTACCTAAATGACTAATAAAGTATGCAGAAGTGTGTATGCTTCTGTAAAAAGGGAAATATCTATTTCTATATCTACACATGCATTTGCTTTTATTTGCAAAGAGGGACACATAGGGAATTGATATATCGTGGTAGGGAAGAAGATTTTTCACTATACTTCCCTAATTTGGGAATTTCTTTTTACTATTTGAATATATTATTCCAAAAATAACTTAAATGAAAAATAATGATTTCTTAAAAAGAAGTTAATTTTTCTACACAATGTGAAAAAACTGTAGTCATATTGGTTTTACGATTTTCAATTGAATTTGCTCCCAGACTTCTATTTCTTTTAATTGGTTCTTAGCAATTTGATATTATCCATGATATTTTTAGATGTCTTGTGGTCCAGTTGATAATAATAGAAAATTATGAAGTGAATTTTGGAATATTTTTAGCTTTATTGAGGTATAATTGATACACAAATTGCATACATTCAATGTATACTCCTTGATGAGTCAAGTTTTTGCATACACCCATGATACTTGCTGTAATTGAAGTATACGTCCATCACCTCCAAAAATTTCCTTGCGTTATTTTGTGTTGCTATATTGTTCTTTGGTAATGAACAGTTAACATGAAATCTATCCTCTTAACATATTTTAAAGTGCACAATGCCATATTATTAACTATAGGTATTATATTGTACAGATCTCCAGAACTTATTTATCTTGCATAACAGAAACTTTATACCTATTGAAAAACATTTTCTCCTTTTCTGCTCACCCAGCCCCTGGTAGCCTCTATTCTGTTTTCCGCTTCTTTAGATACTTCATATAAATGGCATCACACAGTATTTGTCCTTTGTGACTGACTTATTTCGCTTAGCATAAGGTCCTCTATATTCATCCATGTTGTTGCAAAATGGAAGAAATTTCTTTATTTTTAAGGCTGAATAATATTCCATTGTAATGTATGTCCCCCATTATCTTTAGGCATTCCATCTATCTGTCAATGGACATTTGGGTTATTTTCATAGCTTTGCTGTTACGAATAATGCTGCAGAGTTCCCTGGTGGTGTAGTGGCTGGGCTTTGGTGCTCTCAATGCCGTGGCCTGGGTTTGATTTCCAGCCAGGGAACTACCAAATAAATGAATGAATGAATGACTACCAAATAAATAAATAAATGAAAGAAAGAAAGAAAGAAAACTGCAGTGAACATGGTGCAGCTATTTGAGATCCTGCTTGCTCATTGTATATCTCTCAATTAAAAACCTGTTACTTATTTTCTTTGTCTAATAAGTGACCATTCTTTAGTTTCACTTGCTAGGCAATTAAATGTCTACAAAACCATATGTACAGAAAATTACTTTAAAGCCAAGCCCTCAGAAATGAATTACATATTAGGTAGTATATCAGTCAGGATTCAATCAGGAAAACAGAAATCATTCTAGCTTCTTCAGGCAGGAAGGAGTTTACTACAGAGAATTAGCAACTTTTACAAAATTCCTTGAAAGGCTAGCAGAATGAAAGTTAAATAAGACCTGTACTGAACCTTATTTAGTTTTATTGATAACATTTAGGGTGTCAGGAAGTTGAAGCATCTTCAAGAATTGTAAAGGGATGATTATAACTGCCTCCAATTTCAAATAGGTAATTTGTAGGAAACCTAGAAGAAAAAATGATACTGAGTTAGCAACAGAAAATCTGGACCCATAGTAAAATATAGACAAAGGATATAGTTAATTCTAGAGAGGAGAGTGAGCTCTTTAAAGAACAGCATTATTTTTAATGCATCACATTTTGTGTAGCTGTTTCTCACCATTTTCTTACTGAGCCTATATTTGTAAGTGCTAACTATTGAAAGTCACCAACTTTTTGCTGTCTCATGCCACTGAATTCCAATCATATTGTATAATTTCCTTTTAAGCATGGCTTACTAAAGGTAAACCACATGTACCACATTTATAAGAATGAAATCATTGTATGTATATGAAAAGAAAATTTTTTTCCCCAGATAACATATTCAAGTAAAAGTAAAAATAAAGGAGGATAGCATCAGGTTCTTATACCATATTCAAAATAACCATCCTTTTGGGCAGCATGAAGTTTCCCATGGATTATGGAAAAGAAAAGACAAGCAATTTCATAGATAGTTTAGAAAAGCACAAGTACTCGTAATTTCAAAAAATCACTACATAATTTAGAAGGCAAAGTAGCCTTCCTGTGTTAATTACAGTGTGAGTCAGTGACACATAAATCTTTTCTTAGAAATCTTAGAATTCTTCTTGTTAGGTATTTACTGTTTTTGTAATTTGAACTTACATAAGATTCTCTGTAAGAGGAAAGATTTATCTCACTCCATTATTGCATCTCTGATGGTAGTAAGTATTCAAGTATTATAATGATAAATGCCTGAACAATGTTTATGTGCATCAATAGTGACCAGCAATTTTATTAATCATGATAATGAGTGAAGGAGAATAAAGAGAAATAGGCTACAACTTCTGTGAGCTAGATTGTGAATATAAGCGAATATTCAGAAAAATCATTACAACTCCAGGGTGAATTTGTTCATGAAAAACGAGAATGAGGTTACTTGAGAAATTTAAAACCTAATAAATTTTTTCTTTTCATGATTAGAGATCAAGTAGTTTGGTGGTTTTTTGGAAAGTCAACACCCATTTATTTACCCATGAAAAAAATAGCTAACCAAACCATTTTTTTCCTTCAAAACTGCAAATACATCTTCACCTTGAAGAAGCTAAAATTGATTTAAAAGTAGTTCCAAATTTGTATTTCCACTCTGAAATGGTATTTCTGTATAACAGGAAATTACAAAAATCATTAATATTTATTGAATAATAAGAAAAGTAAGAATAGTAACAAAGACACTGTCTTTTCTACCCTTACCTAATTTGTTTTGAATATTGTAAGTTAGCCTGAATAATAATTATTTTCTTGATATTTTTATGTGAAGTATGTATTTCTTATACTAAATTTTACTTCCACAATATGAAAGATCTGTTGAAAATGCTATTATTACCTGCACCTTGGGTTCTTGCAGTCTCCCAGGATGGAAATCAAAAGAGATCACCATGAGAAAGTTCAGACAAGAAACAAAAGTTTATTAAGCTTGTGGACAGGGAAACAACACTGAGAAAGGAAAGGTTCAGGTAACTCCTTAAGAAAAATAGGGGCAGGGTTTTAAAGAGTAGAAGCTATGTCTAGGTATGTAAAGGCCGAGAGGTTTGTTGGTGCCTGAGCAGTGTGACTATGTGCTTCTTCATGTGTCACATGTCTCATTAGCATGGTAAACTCCACTCCTGGTTTTTAGTAATTAAATTAGGGAAGGGTCACTTTAGGGACACTCTTTGGCCTCATGTGCATGTGCTGTGATAGGGAAAATCTTGTTCCTGGGATGCAAATCTTTGTGGTTTGCCTTCCAAGGCTCTTTGCCAATCGGTGGTATCCTAAGGCGAGTATTCTTGTGAAATTTACCAGGCTCTACTTCTTTATGAAGTAGAGTCTTCATAAAGTTGGTTTAGGAGACTCAAATTAAATAATGTATTTTAAAGTATTTCTTAACCTATAACTGTCTAACAAATGTTAATAGCATTTTTATTAATTCCTCCTGAATAATTTTATTTAAAATAAACAAGTATATTATGTTTTGATTTGCTTCAGGTCCAAAATCAGGAGTGACAAACACAGGTGCCTGTAAGAGTGTATTAGAGTCGCTCTGTGCAAAAAAACTTTTTGTGAAGATGGGAATATTCTATCTGTACTGTCCAATATTGTAATCACTATTATATGTAGCTACTGAGCACTTGAAATGGACTGGTATAACTGAGAAAAATATTTTAATAAATTTAACCACATACAGCTAAAGGCTACCCTACTTGGATAGCACAGATTTAGACTAACACTAAAGTCCATACAAATAAACCCCAAATTTCAATGATTTAACACAGGTTTTATTTCTTTTTCATGTAATAGTCCAGTGTGAATATTTCTGTATGTCTGGGGCAGGTCTTGCTTCTTCACCTGTGGTTTCATCATCCCTTAAAACCTTGGAAACTTTTGCTTCCAGATGGCAAAAGGAGAGAAAACAATGCTTAAAAACCCCAGTCCCTGTCTCAGCAGCCACTATTCAGCAGTAAATTCAACACTATGGTAGGAGGAATACAAATTTTTAATAATTCTACCACAAGAGAATAGGCAGGGTAATATACAGAAGTTAAATGGGCCAGATATCAATGCATATGCATTCACAGTATGGGGAGATGGCAGTGGTGTAGATCTGTGGCATGCCCTAAACTAGAGAAGTTGCTATTCATTATCAGCCAGTGTTGTCCTGTTTTAAGGTAGGAACAATGTTGCCAGATCTTAAGGATTTTGGAGTTTTGTTTTTTGGTTTTTGTTTTTATGAAAATTTTAAACCCATGTTTTTATGTGAAATACCCTGTTTTAAAAGATTATAAATAAATTAGCTACAAAAATTCATGTATTTTTTTTTTGTGAACAAGTGTTATATTTAACTTTTAAGAAATTGCCAAGTTGTTTTCCTAAATTGCTGTGCCATCTTACATTCCAACCACCAATATATGAAAGTTCAGCAGCTTTGCATCCAATACTTGGTATTGTCAGTAATTTTTATTTTGGCCATTCTGACAGCTATGTGGTTGTATCTAATAATGGTTTTAATTTCACTTCCTTACTGGCTAATGATCTTGAGCATTTTTTTCAAGTTCTTATCTGTCATCTGTATATTTGATCAATTGCTTATTTAAATCTTTTGTCCATTTGTAATTGCGTTGTTTGCTTTCTTAGTGTTAAGTTTAGAGAGTTTTATACATTCTTTGTAAACATACATACAAGCCCTTTGTTGAGTATGTGGTTTGCCAGTATTTTTTTTTTATTGGGGTGACATCTGTTAACAAGGGTTACATAGGTTTCAGGCATACAATTCTACCTTGCATTGTCAACTTGATGTATAATCAGTTCACCACCTAATGTGACTTCTCTTTCCATCACCTTATATTAAGTTCCCCCTCCCTCCCTTCCCACCCCCTCCCCTTTCTCCCCTCCCTAACCCACTCGTCCCCCAAATAAACATTAAACTATTGATTGTGTCCATGGGTTATTTGTTTGTTCATTTCTTTTTTTCTTTGCTTTCAGTTTTATATTCCGTGTATGAGTAAAGTCATACAGTTCTTTGTTTTTTCTGTCTGGCTTATTTCACTTAGCATAATGATCTCCAGGTCCATCCATTTTGTCGCAAATGGCAATATTTCATCTTTTCTTACAGCTGAGTAATATTCCATTGTGTATATGTACCACAGCTTCTTTATCCAGTCATCTGTCACAGGGCACTTTGCTTGTTTCCATGTTTTGGCCACTGTGAACAGCGCTGCAATGAACATTAAGGTACATAAGTCTTTGCGGACAAAGGTTTTCAAGTTCTTTGGGTAGATCCCCAGAAGAGAGATTGCTCAGTCAAATGGTAGCTCCATTCCCAATTTTCTGAGGAACCTCCACACTGCCTTCCACAGTGGTTGTACCAGTTTGCACTCCCACCAGCAGTGTACCAGAGTTCCTTTTTCTCCACATCCTCTCCAGCACTTGTTATTCCTTGTCTTGTTGATAATGGCCATTCTCACAGGTGTGAGGTGGTATCTCATTGTGGTTTTGATTTGTATTTTCCTGATAGCTAATGAGGATGAGCATTTTTTCATATGTCTGCTGGCCATTTGTATTTCTTCGTGGGAGAGGTGTCTGTTTAGTTCTTCTGCCCACTTTTTAATTGGGTTGTTTGTTTTTTTGTTGTTAAGTTTTATTAGTTCTTTATATATTTTAGATATTAGACCCTCATCTGATGCGTTATTTGCAAATATTTTCTCCCATTCAGTTGGCTGTCTCTTTGCCTTATTGATGGTTTCTTTTGCTGTGCAGAAGCTTTTTAGTTTAATATAGTCCCATTCATTCATGAAGTCTTCCTTGAGTCCTAGGTCTATAAGTTTAGTACCGATGTCTTCTTCTATACAGTTTATTGTTGCAGGTCTGATATGAAGGTCTTTAATCCATTTTGAGTTAATTTTTGTATATGGAGAGAGTTCACAGCTCAGGTTCATTCTTTTGCATATGTTTTTCCAGTTTTCCCAGCACCACCTACTAAAGAGGCTGTCTTTTCCCCATTGTATGTTTTTTGTTCCTTTATCGAAAATTATTTGTCCATATATTTGCGGGTTTATTTCTGGGTTTTCAGTTCTATTCCATTGGTCTCTATTTCTGTTCTTCTGCCAGTACCAAGCTGTTTTGACTATTGATGCTTTGTAATATAAATAGAAGTCAGGAAGTGTAATGCCACCAGCCTTATTCTTTTTAGGTAGTATTGCTTTGGCAATTCGAGGTCTTTTATGGTTCCATATAAATCTAATAATTC
>PVJL010012195.1:0-38503 GCA_004026885.1 Lyroderma lyra
CCAGTCTCTCTCCCCTCCCCCAAACTGCGCAGCTCCGAATAGTCAGCAGGGATCGCGTCCCGCGTGGTCCGTCTCTGCTCCCTTCCCTCTCCCCGACTTGCCCCTTTCTCGCCAGCCTTCAGGTGTTTACTTGCGATTTGTGGATTTCTCAGCAGCCGGTTTGTCACTCAGGGTCCTCTTTCTTGGCTCCTGGACAGCCGTTCAATTTTGTTTTCTGGGAGAGGCTTTAGGAACCTCCTCTCCAGTCGCCATCTTGTCTTCTCCCTATGTATTACTTGATACTAATTCTTGATTTAATATTTGTATGGTTCAGATGGAATCCTCATTGAAACGATTCTTACTAAATTCGTGTGGTGATCACAACTTGCCTTCAGATTGACTTCACTCTTCAGAAAACCAGTGTGTGCTAATGGCTCCAAGACTCTCAGTGCCCAACCCCATGAAAACCTCCTTTAAGGAAATGTTTAATGTGCTTATTTCTTTGTGGCAAGCTTGCACTGAACTAACTGAAATTGGGAATTGTATTTCTCCTAATGGGACAAGGAAATATTGTAGGGTTAAGAGGATATTCTTAAAAACTCAAAAATCACACTACATATGTGATTTTTGGGAGTTCTCTACCCTAAAAAAAAATAATTTCCAAATTAGCAAAAATTGTATCTTCTATTTCTGTAGTCAAGAGTAGTAGACACAAGTAAATGCTTAATAAACTCTTATCAATTTTATTCAACCTGCAGGTCCAGGCTCAGGTCACTCTTTTCCACTATGTCTGAGGATCAGTGTACACAAGGAAGAGAAGAAGACTGGAGATGGCAGCAAGGTCCAGCTTGTGCCCTCACCTTACTGAGCAATTTATGTTAAAATTCTATGTAGGGAGCACTGCTTACAGACTCTGAAAATAGCCTCCCAAAAAGGGTGTCTGAGTGACCCAGAACATGAGCAGCTTTTGGAGTTTCAGTGGTGAAATGGGATTCTAAGTAGAGAAAATAAATATGGATTTCAGAAACATTAAGAGATGGTAAACATAGCGCAAATCCTGTTATTATCTGGTGGAGAATGACTGCCCAGGAGCGATGTCAGTGGCGAGTGCCCGCCACCACCTTCATTGGCAGAGGAAGCCAGGGAGCAGACGTGGGCCCTACCGGGAAGAGCCTGTCAGATGTGAGACTTTTTCATATTTGGACACACCCTGAGAAATTTCTTAAAAAGGAGTAAAATTTTTAGGGGATTGGGAGGGTATGGCTTACACAGGTAAGAGTAGGAATCAGAAAAATATAACTTCCTACAAAAGTGTACCAACTTTCCATACCCGGTAACATCTAGAAAACATAGTCCTTTAAAATGCCTAGTATAAAGGAGAAGTTTAATCAAAGGTAGTTTTTGTTGAAAGTACTTATTATTTGACAAATACTTATTGAGAATCTAATATGTGTCAGGCAGTGCCCTAGGCATTTGGGATACATTAGTGAAAAAAACGAAAATCCTTACCTTCATGAAACTTATATGCCAGCAAAATGGATGAAAATCTGTCATTTTTTTATCTTAAATTTCAACACAAACACTTGCCACTATAAACAAATATCCAACTGCATTATAAGAGCAAGCTCCATGATGGCAAAGACCATATCTGTTTTGTCCAGTGCTGCATCCCCAGAGCCTTGCATGTACCTGTAGCATGGCAGGTACTCAAAATACACTTGTTGAATAAATAAAACTAATTCTAAATAGTCTCACCTGATAGTAGAAGGCGTCACTCTGCTCTGTAACATGTGAGTTTCCTCATGCCTCCTCAGATTGTACGGTAACTTCTACTTCTATCACAGAAGGACTCAGAATCGTAGGATCACCAACTCCTCTTTTCTTTACCAGATAATTCCCAGTCTCTACGCAGTTTGTCTATAAAAAAATCATATTTACATTGGATTTCTTCTTAGCATCCCTCATATCTTATCAAAGGAGTTAACAAAACTTTTTAATGTATCACAGGGTTAATGAATCACAGATATATTTGTTTCATAAGAAATTTTGTGTGATATGTTGTTCTACCAAATCACACCCTGCATAGAGAGCAATTAAGTTAAATACAGGTTAAGAGACCTCAGTCATCCGTGGAAGAAAGAGTTTTGTCACCAAAGAAATCGTTTGACTCTACTATCACGAGCAGATAGATCATTAGCAACTAAAATTTTAATGTATTTTATTTTCTTCCAAGTTTTGCATCTGAAGAGAAAAGTTGGGAAGAATAAGAGCCCCATTAAAAGAGCTAGGTGTCCTCGGGTAATTCATTCTAGATGCTGAGCAGGTTAACACTTCTCAAGAAAAGACAAGAAAGTAGCCATCAGTGGCACCAAGGACTATCAGAACCAGCCCAGAAAAAAGAGAGAGAGAGAGAATTAGAAAATGTAACCACTTTTTTTCTATGAGAATAACCCCGAAGGAACTAATAATAGAAATTGAGCAAAATATACTACTGATGCCAAGGAATCAATTTAATTTAGACCTATTTTAAAGAGGAATATTAATAAAACACACTCTGAGATCACAGGGTAGATTTTTTATCACTTTGCAGAGATAAAACTTCATTAACAGGGACATAAAAACCTGTAACAACATGTCAAGGAATATGAATGTAATCAAATTAATTGAGATAATTTCACAATCGTGATAAATCAGACATAAAATCTTACTAACCTTCACTTTATTATTTACCTTACATTTTTTCATGGATAATTGCAATTCTCAGAGAAAGGTCATTAATATTAATAATTATTTTATAGAATTTAATTGAAAAAAATAGGTACTGAATTTCCCCACTCTCTGCAAAGGACAGGGCAATGTACCACAGAAGCTTCAGGAAGTAAGAAGCAGTCTTTTCTTGCAGCCTGGAAGTGGGAAGTGACCTGCAAATAGTAAAACTAATTGCTAAATTGTATCATAGAAAAGGGTGCAGATTACCACAGAAATGTTTAAAGGGATGGAGAGAATACCTGTAATTATTAGGATAAGGAAAATGTTTGGGTTAAGTTGTGGTGCTTGAGGGAGATCTTGCAATTAGAGTAAGACTTTTGTGTTCACAGTTGAGAAATTAAGAATCAAAGTCAACTAATTAACCTAATAATTAGCAGATTGAATTAATCATTTTAGTATGCTGTCAAAGAAAAAGAAAAAGCAAGTCCTTACAGCAGTAAGGAATGACTACTACGGTAAGGGGACTTTTATGTTAATACAAGGAAGGGTCACTGCAAGGCCCAAACCATGTGATCTGCCAATGTCTCTCAGTGTGAGCAGAAAGGGAAAGGATTTCTTCTCAGGAGAGGTAAAACAATTCAGTAGAAGGACTGGGTGTGGAAGAATAGGGTGAGTGGGTGGCATAATGGGATAGTTAAGAAGAAAATGTTTTTTTCTCCACAAGTCAGCAGAGTCTCAGGCGGGGCAAACAAGGGAGGGTCATTCCAAGTTCCAATGCTTGCTTAAGTCCAAGGGTGAGCTAAAAGGTCTGGGCTTTGGGAAAAGGAGAGGAGTCTGACTAAAGTTTGGTCAAGTCAGTCAGCAGGCATTACACGCATATTAAAACACACTATGTTCCTTCAAACCCATTTTTAAAAAAAAGACTTTATCTCCTGACTTCTGTATTTCTGTTCATCGTTATTCCAGTTTCCTAACCCAGAAATTTGAAATTCCTGTTTCATGCCTTCTTCTTCCTCATCCCATGTCTCAAGTCACTTTGGCCTCCAGAAGTATGATGAACTGTATTTCAATGTTCATACTCTCCGACTACAGAGCAAAGTACCTCCTCCATAAAACTCATTCTTCAGTGCTTCAGTGAACTCCCCAAAGGTGAGGAAAACCCCTACCTTCAGCCCTTTCAAAAGAATAAAACAAAACAAAACAAAAACACAATAAATAAGCTGAAACCAGAAAGATAAGAGGAGAGCAGAGAGCAATGACCATTGAACAAATCCGTTTTGGCACTGCCGTAAACGGGAACCTGTGAGTAAGCGTAGCTGACCTGAAGATACCTGCACTGAGGTAGGGCTGTCTAAAGGGTCCTCAAGTTAGTAGAGCACCTGACTGCCATGGGAGCAATTGCAAATCCTGACTGGAGAAAGCTGTCTAAATTATGCCCCCAGAATTCTGGGGAAACAACAAACATTTTAAAGCAACTTTAGGAAATAAAACCATAATAACAAAACAAGCAAGCAAGAAGAGACTAAAAATTATTTTGAGCCAAATAGAACTTGTCAAAGTGAAAAATGATTTTGCAGTCGAAAGTCTCCCCTTGAAATGCATCTCACATCTTCCTTTTCCAATTCCATTGCCACCTTACGCTAGTTTCTCATGAATTTAACCTATATTTTAAGAAAGGGTATGTGGTGCTGTGATGTGCTACCCAGATCCCCCAGTCTAGGACTACAGGACTCATTCTCCCAGTTGCCTGGAGAGCTGACTGCCTACACATCTCAGCTAGTGCCTCTTTGGGACTTTTATTTGGCTGAAGAAAAGATGTCTCCAAAGGTTAAGATCTCCTTCTGGGAGCAGCTTATATCTAATAACCTGCTGCTATCACAATAAAAAGACCCACAACCCTCACCCCAATTCAGGACATCTCTGAAAGTTCATGCCAGCTGCAGTTCCCCACAGGATTAACTGAGGGCTTTGTTTTCCAGTTCACCTGCTCTCCCTGTCCAAACCTGTTTCCTTCATTCTCTCAATAGGTACTGATCCCGAGAACTCCCCCCCAATTACTGGCCTGGATGCAAATCTCTGTCTCAGAGCATGCTTCCTGGGGAACCTAAATTGTAATGGGGCAAAAACAATTCTCCAGCTTCAGGTGTCTAACTCCTTCAATTCACTCTCTTCCACCTTAGTCTTCACAATGAGCTACCCAATACTTTTGTTTTGGTCCTCACAAAAACCTTTGCTGTTACATACAGCAAGAACACTACCTTTTTCTTTTATCATTGAAGGTGCTGTACGAATCTTGGTGGCGTCTTATCTTTCCAGCTCTATACCCCTACATCAGATCCCTTTTTCAGAGCACTCACTCTGTTCTGTTTACTCACTGGCATTTCCAGTTCTGGTCAGGGCTCACGACCAATTTCCTATCTGGATTAACGGGCCCGCACCCCTACCCTAAAGCCTAACTTCATGGTACCGATCCTTTAACACTCAGCCTAATTTTAAATTTCTCCAAAGTGCATTTCTTGGCCACAAAAGCTCAAGGCAATGTCTGAGCCGGTGGAGTGTTGCAGCAATCCGGTATAGATTTGCAATAGCTGATTATAAATTTTCATGAATATTGATCAATTTCACACTAGGCCGTTTAAAATGAGCCACAGTGGGAGCATTTAACACCACAGAAATCAGCAAACACTACACATGGGGGCTCCTCCCACTCACCCCCAGAGCCAGTTTTTAAACATTCACCAGCATACCACCTACCTCACAAAATTTCTCCTTCCTGCTGCCCAGCATGATACCACTGCCTATTAGGCAGCAGATTTGAATCCCAAACTGCTATCTGATTTGCAGACTTGGGTATCCACGACATTCCAACTAGACAGAAACATTTTTATGACAGAGAGGCTATTTTATACTAACTCATAAAACTTTTCCTCCATGCTTCTTTTCATAGTAATAATTTAATAATTGCTTCACTAAGAGCAATGTATCCTTCAGATTTGTCTTTCACAGAGAAAGTGTGGGGAAAAAACAAGCAAATGATGGTCATAAGTTTTTATTTTCTAAATATATATATTCTTCATCCATTTTGGGGGGGTGGTCTTTACATTATTTAGCCCCAGAATTTTCCTATATTTTTATGTCAGTCACTATATTATAAACTATTCTCAACTACAATATAAAGATTATGTTACTTGTCCCTAATAAGTTATTTTCTTTGCATATATATTTGCTGTTTATTTAATAATTGAGCCTTCCTTATGAGGAACGTTTTAAAACTTATTTTATAAAATGTATGACTTAAGATCCTTTTCTCCCTAGACAATCATTCTTTTTTCAAAGATGCCACTTGTCACATTCATATTTCACCTCTTTCGCCACTTGGGAATGAATTTTTAACACAACTACCAATATTCTTTACTAACTGTTTAATAGAATTAATACAAGTAACAGTTAACTTCAGTCGTTACGGTCTTCCAAGAGAACAACAGAAAATAAAGATAGCATTTGCCTTTCTTTTGCTGACACTCTGCACGAAGGCTGGCCACTGTTGAGACAGATGTCCTGCATATCACTTTGGATTTCAGAACCTTGTCGTGTAAGTTGCTCTTCTGCCACAGGACAGGATCAACTTTGTAACGAAAGCCATTCTTCCTTATCTCACTCTTAGGACCAGTGGGTCTAGCCTCTTCAACCAGAGAGCTTTGTGTGACTTAGGAAACCAGGTGTGACTGAAACCAGGTGTGACTGGGAGCTGCAAGCTCCCAGGCTTGTCTCTTTTCAATGGTACCGTGCTCACCTTCTTCTGTGTTTACTCTAGGGCAGGACGGCATGACTGATGCTTAGACAAGCTGCTTAGCTCTCCATTTTTACACTTAGTTCCCTAAATTCATACTTAACCACTCATACCAGGTAATAGAGAATTTGGAGGATGTACAGAGCATATCACTGCATATATATTTTAAAGCTTCAAGCTCTGTTCTCACACAACCATATTGATCGAATCCCCAGTCTATAAGGGCCTTGCTAGAGGTTTCACTGCTGTGCTTTTGTAGAATAGTTGAGTGGGTGCCCTGGTGGTGCAGTGGCTAAGCTTCGGTGCTCTCAAAGCTGCGGCCTGGGTTCGATTCCCAGCCAGGGCACTACCAAAAAAAAAAAAAAAAAAAAAAAAAAAAAAAAAAAAAAAAAAAAAAAAAAAAAAAAAAGGAAAGAAAAGAAACTCCAGAATAGTTGAGCAGCATTATATCATTTGGGATTAGATTAAGAGCATAGATGATGTGTTAGAAAGTAGAGCTATACATGTCAACATTACCACAGCTGCTGGAGGATCTCTTAGCCCAGGTTCCACATTTCACTTCCATAGTGAAATACAGAACCATATTGCTTGCATTAAGAAAGACAGAGACAGAGAGAGCAAAATTGGGTGCAGGAACACCTGATTAGATGTTAAATTCTTACCTACTTTTGCTGTAATGCTTTTATATCACCTTTGGAAAGCAATTTAAACTTCCTCTGTTCTAAGATATTCCCCATTGCCCAGTTAGATGTTTTTCTTTACTTCTCTTCCTCAGAGTGATTATAGGAGGAGTAAGATAGCATTTACTGAACTTTCAGAGCTACGAATAAAAAAAACATCAGAGAGAACTAGTTACCCATCTTACTCTGAATTTTAATGGTCAGGACGTTTACATAAAAATAATCCTTGGACTCCCAGATTTAGCTCCAATGTGTCAAGAGCTTGGAAGACATCGTCTCTATCTTTACACCAGACAAACCTGGCTTAACTGAAAATCGGCGATTTAGCAAAGTGCCTCAGGAAAATCTGGAGAAATGCTGTATCTGGAGAGCCATATCTGAGATCTGATTAGATGGTACCAAAGCAAGGGGCAGAGCCATAGCTGGTAGGAACATGTAAATGATCGTTATAATGAATGGCTGGAAGCTAACCTCCTGGGTGCCACAATCTTAGTGGGGTCCCCTACACTGTTACTGGTTTTACCTCTAAGAACACTACCAGGTTCTCAAAGTGAAGATTCAAGAAAGAAACTTCATAATTCTAGCAGGAGGAAGGGAAAAGTAATGGCTATGGAATATGCACTGAGTGTTCTCCATACCAAAGACTATTCTTCAGAGGAAACTAATTTACCAGAGATTTATCCCATCTGGGGAAAGGGCATTCTTCCCACTTCATCCTGCTCTAGCTTTCCTGTTTCACATAAGGAGAGAAAAATACACTTGAAGGGGTCAATGTCTCAAGGAAATAGATTGGAAATGCCGCATGCAGCCAATGAAGAGAGTAGGGGACAAAGAAAAATGTTATGCCACTGTAGATATAACGGTGAAGGTGACAGTCCTGAGGCACCAGACCACTACAGGAGTGAGATTTCACAAGATCATAAAATGCTTCCTCTCCGCACTGACCACAACTTATCACCACATCAACAGGGCTCTGTAAGATTTGAGCAGGAGTACTTAGGGAAGACCAAGCTAAAAAGAGAGACAAGAGCAAGGGTGAATCAAGCTTTTAGCACTTATAGCTACAGCAAACATTAAAAATAGCCCAGGCGCCTAACATGTTAACATAAATCCTCACACTAAAGGACTATTTACATAAGTTCTTCTTTTCAGTACAACATATCCAGCTCTCAACAAAAAATTTAAAAATATCCCAAAAGGCAAGCAAATAACAATCTGAAAAAAAAAAAGGCAATCATCAGAACCCAAGTCAGATATGATTCACAAGTGGAATTATTAGACAGGGTATTTAAAATAACTGTAATTAACAAGTTGAGGACGCTAACGGAAAAAGTAGAACACGTGTAAAAACAGATGGATAATGTAAGTAGAGAGATACAAAAAACTATGAAAAAATAAAAAGAAAAGCCAGACATCAACAACACTGCAACAACAGAAATGAAAAATGCCTTCAATGGGCTTTTCAGTAGACTAAACATAGAAAGGACCAATCAGCTTGAGAATACATTAATAGAAACTTCCTTAAATGAAATACAAAGAACAAATTGTGAAATAAATAGAACAAGATATCTAAGAACTCAGAGATAACTTGGAAAGATGTTACATATGCAGAATTGAAAAGCCAGATGAGAAGCAAGAACAGAGCAAAAGAAATATTTGATGCAGTGATTGCCAAGAGCATTTCAAATTAATGAAACACATCAAACCACAGAGCCAGGAAGTTCAAAGAAAAACAAGCAGGATAAATACGAAGATATGTCACTCCTAGAAATATCATATTCAGAATTCAAAAACCAAAGACAAAAAAAAAAATCTTGAATGAAGCCAGAAATGGAAAAACGGAAAATACCTTACCTATAGAGAAACAAGGATAGGAATTACAAATGACTTATCTGCAGAAACCATGTAAATAAGAAGAGAATGGATTGAGCTATTTATGTATTAAAATAAGAAAGAAAAACAGTAACCTAGAATTGTATATGCAAGAAAATTATTCTTCAGAAGTGAAGGAGAATAAAAACATAATCATTCAAACAAAAACTGAGGAAATTCTTCTTCAGCAGATATGCCCTACAAGGAATGCTAAAAGTTCTTCTGGCAGAAGGAGAATTATATAGGACAGAAATGTATGTTTACATAAAGAAAAGAAGAACATTGGGAAAGAATAAACAAAAGTTAAAGAATACTTTTATTTTTTTTTAAGTGAGCTAAAAGAAAAATGTCTTTTCAAAGTTATGACACTGACGATGTATTGGGTGATAATGCACACAGATAAGTGAAATGGAGCAAATGTCAACAGAGACAGTAGGGAGGAATTGGGAACTCTGTATAAGATGCCTATACTACTCATTACGTAGTACAGTGTTATTTGAAGGAAGACATAGATTAATTAAAATGCATATTGTAAACTCTAAGGCAACCAGAAAAATAAATAAATAAACAAAAAATGTATAATTACTATGCTAAGAAAATACAAAAAGGACATTATGTAAAATGCTGCTAAAACCAGAGGGAGAAGAAGAAAACAAGAAAACAAAAAAGTACAGTGAGTATGAAATTGTTACAAACATGTCAGCTATTATTCTAACTGTATCAATAAACCACTTTAAATGTAAATCATTGAAATAAACCAACTAATAAGCAGAGATTGTCAGAAGGGGTTAAAAACATACACACACACACACACACACACACACACAGCCAAATATACGTCAGCTACAAAAACTCACACTATATATGAAGACTAAGAGGTGAGAAGTAAAAAGATGGAGAAAGATATGCCATCCTAATACAAATCAAAAGAAAGCTGGAATAACAATTTTAATTTCAGACAAAGCAGAGTTAAAAACAACAACAACAAAAAATACCAGCGATTTAAAAGAGACATTAGATAATAATAAGACAGTAAAGTCTCCAAGAAGCTATAACAATCCTAAATGTATATTCATTTAAAAACATGCCTTATAAAAGTGAGGTAAAAATTAATGGAACCAAAAGAAGAAATAGACAAATTACACTATTATAGTCAAACTCTTCACCTATCTTTTTGTAATTAATACATCCAACAAGTAGAAAATCAGTTTGGATATAGTTGACCTAAACAGCACTATCAATCAATTTATCTAATTGACATTTATAAATGTCATGACAAATGCAGAATACACATATTCTAAACCTCACATGGAACTTTCAACAAGATAGACCACGTTCTGGGCCAGAGAAAACACCTTACCAAATTTAAAACAATAGAAATCACAAAAAGCATGTTCTCAGGTCAAACAGAATTAACTAGAAATCACTAACACAAATGTAGCTAGATAAATCCCAACTATTAGGAGCACAAGCAACACATTTTCAAATAATGCATTGGTCAAAGAAAAAAATCTCAACAGAAATTTCAAATATTTTGAATTAAATAAAATGAGAATACAACTTACCAAAACAGTGCTTAGATAGTGCTTAGATGGAAATCTATTACATTAAATGTATACATTAGAAAAGAAACAAAATCTAAAATCACAATCACAGAATGAACCTTAATGTAGGCAAATTTTTAAAAACCATTTAGGAGGTTGAAAAAAATCCCAGGATAGAATGCAGAATGTGCAAAAGAATCCAACTGTGTTACAAATTGTAGTCTCCTCAAGTCTCCTCACCACACGTGCATAGAAAGTGAGAGAGGGCGGCCAGCGAGTCACCCTACCCCTCCCACGTGATCAAGACTAGCAGAGAAGTGACACTGAGGGCTGGCAACGGCAAAAGTCTCCTAGTTGGGAGACGAAGGTACACTGAAGTGAAACTTGATGTAGACTGTCAGCGTGAACACCTCGTTAGGGTGCAGGATTCCTGTGCAAACCACTGGAAAGGAAAGACCCGAAGGAGATGACCGAATGTCCATCCCAGTGCGTGACTCCTTGGCATGGTAGAAAGCCTGGGGTTCAGAGATACTTTTGCTGAGGAGGAAAAGGAGAGAAAATTTTTAATTGCCTAAATTAAACTTAAAATTACTAAGACAGGGGTTCCCTGGTGGTCTAGTGGCTAGGTTTCGGCACTCTCACCACTGTGGCCTGGGTTCACTTCCCTTTCAGAGAACCAATCAAAAAAAAAAATAATAATAATACTAAGATAAATTTTTAAATGTTGGAATTCCCTCAGGCGATAATATATTGATAATTTATCAATGAGAATGAGAACTCCCAATAGGATCAAGTTCAGACATAAAAAAAACAAAAAACTTTATAATTTTGCTCATGAGCATATGCTGTGAAAATTGTAGCCTAAAAGTTATATAACATTAATTTTATTTATCAGAAACATAAATCTTCTAACTATTTCTAAGCAGAACTCGTGTGTGTGTGTGTGTGTGTGTGAGTGTGTGTGTGTGTGATCGGACAATTAAAATTTCAGGAACTCATCCTAGAAAAAGTGCTACCTACCTCATTGCTGAGTATCACTGTGGTCACCTTCGAAGCACTCCCCTTGGGAAGCTGTGCACCGATGCCAGTGCCTAGTCCACCCTTCAATGCAATTTTGGAACTCTTTCTCTAGAATGGTCTTACTGAGTTGTTGATACAGTGCTGCCAACGTGAGTGCATGGTGGCAAGTTCATGAACTCAACTGTCAGATTTGCAGTATGATGACAGCTCTCACGGCCACTCCAGAAAAAGAGTTCCAAAACAGCTTTGAAGTGTGGACTAGGCATGACTTCCCAAAAGGAGTGCCTTCAAGGCGACCATAGTGATGTTCAGAAGTGAGGTATGTAGGACTTCTTCTAGGATGTGTTCACAAAATTAATTGGATGAACTCATATATATGTAAGAGAGAGAGAGAGAACTACTGACAACAGGGCGAGGTCATTAAGGAAAAGAGTATTAAACTGTGCCCTAGAGTATAATGTAGAGCTAACAAGTGATTTCCCAAAGGTCAGTGTGTTCATCAGTGGGGCATGACAGACCTAGAACCTTGATCTTTGACCACAAGTCTGGTTCTCTTAATACTTTACCAAAATGTCACCTGCATTTGAAAGCTTAAAAAAACCGCTATGGTAAATTGTAAAACAAATTGAGACATATGCCATCCCTAGAGGGAAATTACAATTCTGACCAACTCTAAGGGGAGCTGTCCCGGCCACAGCTGTTCCAGGGCAGGCCAGATCTGATTAATCACTGCCCAACTAGGCGTTTAGATTCACTCATTCATGGACAGGCGCAAGAGCAGATTTAATATTTTATTCCAGTGAGTTTCCAAGGACAAAGCAGTGCACAGAAGAATTAATCAAACAAACTCACAGTGAATTATTCATTTTAAATTAATGCATACACATTAATAGAAAGGAATTAACAAAAATTATATGTTGCAATAATATTAAGCATTTGTCACTACCAAGCCCAATTTTAGATATGTAAGTAAGTGACAGATTTATTCAAATTGTCTACAATTGCTGCTATTCCAAGGCCCAGCAAATTCTCTCAAACATCACAATAATTTGAAGGTCAATGATTCCACATGTCTAATTGTCAGAGTCACATCGAGTTCTATTAAGTTACAGTCCACTCCATCACTCCCAAAGATTACCCATGTTTCTTCCCAAGGAGGGAGAATAAAAAGTATTTTCTTCTGGGAGTTGGTAAGGAATTACACTCCAAGAAATAATTCAACCCTCAAAAAGAAGTAAAATCAGCATAATCATAAAATGTATTCACAATGCTTCCTAAGGAAGCAACTGGCTTTGCCAAAATAGCTTGAAAATTCTGTTTTATGAGTTGGGGAGTGCTTCAACAAATGGAAATGACAGAATCCAAGAAATAACCAGAATATTCAGGATCAATGAGTTAAGCTTCTCTTTCTGGGATGGTGTTGCCACACACTGCCACTGTTTGACTCTATAACTCTCTTTTATTTATGTTTTCTTGGAAGACCAAGCCTCCCCACCCCAACACACACACACACTTTAATTGATATCCTTTTTTTTATATATGCCAATACATTCATTCAGGTTATAATCAAGTTTTAAAGCCTTGAGGGTTCTTTATGCTTACAGAGCCTAGTCTATCCTGCATTAATTTTCCAATTAAACTCTCAGAAAGCAATCATGTTTATCTTACAACAACTTAGAAGAGTCACATTTCAACCCCCATACATGGACCACCGTACGAAATACTAGTCAGAATTCTGGTCCTGGACTTAAGAGGCCATTACATACATGGAGAAGAAAGAGGATAATAAACAGTAATGATTAAAAATGATGACAGCAACACCAACAATAACACCACATATATGTTTAGTGGGGTGGAACACAATGACAGAAAGTTTAGGGCAAAATTGCATGAAGGTACATCAGTTCAAAATAGCTTTTGCAGCAGATAGCAAACTAAACTAAACTAATTGCAGCTTTTATTATTTATTTAACTATAATTCCAGAAGTAGGCAGTCTGAGGATTGGATCAGTCACTCAGCAATGTCACTAAGGACACAGGCTGTTCCTGTCTTTTCATATTGTCTTGCGATCCCCAGGCTTTCCATTCCTACCACGGGATTGTTTTCCCGGCTTCTAGTATCATTTTAGTTCTCCAAGCAAGAAGGCAGGCTTATGGGAAGGTTTTCACCTTGTAATTTTGGAATGAAATCCCCTCAACAGAGTTTCTGTGTATCTCACTGGTCAGAATGAGATCGTATGACCCACCACCTGAGAACAATTACTAGCCAAGCTGAATGAAATGGTCATAGCTGATTTGAATCAATCATCAATTATCCCCTAGAGAAGGAAAACAGTGTAAGAGTTAAGATAGGGATTGAAAGAAGCTGAGGATGTAAAAAAAATTCCTTCTCCCTTTCTTGGGACTGAAATTTTGCAACAGACTTGCGAGCCCTGACTCCTCCTTCTCTCTCCCTTCTCCCTCCCCACTCTCCTTTTCCCATGGTGGCCAGTGCACTTCTCTCTGAGAGTGGGGGACAGATGTCTGCCACCATCCGCAGGGAAATCCATGTTCAGGAGAAGTAGTCACATTATAGATCAATAATGGAAGGTCCTGAGATTAAAGAATAAGGAAAAAAGTGCGTGAAAAGATTTAAAATTCTGAAAATTATTGATCAAAACTAGAAAAACAAAATAACGAACACACTTTATTTTTTCAGCCCCCAGTTCTGTGCCATTAGTTGTACCTCCATTATTTGTATGCCAAAGGGAGTCCCTTATCAGGCATTTCTTCAAATCAAATCTAAACACAGGGAAAATAACATCTCTTAAACCTTTAATCTGATCATAAACAATTGAGACATTTTTTCTCACTATTGTTCTTTTGAAATAGTGTAATTAAATAAAAATCAAGATAAGCCAGATTGTAAAAGTCCATAGGGGAACAACAAAACAAGTAATATCCTTTTATTTTTTCTCTGCCTTCCAGAAATGGAGCTGTACCTGTTAGTTAAAATTCTCTGAATGAATAGCACCAAAATGTGACTCCATAAAATTAGTAAAACATACACTGCTTAATTCCTGTCAGAGGCACCATCAATATAGGAATATATTACCATTCAATGAAGTTTCAACTGGCAGCTACTGAGATGACCAAGATAAATAGCCAGCATCATTTTAATCTTCAAAAGGTACTTGTTCCTACTGTCATGAAAAATTCCTTCTCTCATGTGATGGAGTTTACACTGTAAATTAAATCTCTCAAGTAATGGAAGAAATAACCCATGACACTAGTGAGGGAAATTAAATTAGAGTCACTAATAGCAGGTCAGCACAGTCTGAGCAGAGGTAATGGAAGTGACCACATGAATGATAAGCAGGTCTTCACCAGGCTGTGACAAGTATCTCCCGGAGAGTGTGACGAGCATTCATCTAGGTGGCAAGCAATTCAGAGTCAAGACACTAACATGTTTATAGTGCAGCTCGACCCCCATCAATGCCAAAGCATGTCAACTTTTCTGAGGAGGATGTTCTAATTCCCTTGCGAATGCCATTAGGAAGAGCTAAAAATGAGGCTCCCTGTTTTCTAGGGTAAATCAATTTCTCATTGCCCAGAAACCTTTCTGGCCAAAGCAGATGACCTTTAGAGACAATAAGAATCCCAGAATTATACTTAAATAACTTCATTCTCTCAAGTGTTAGAGGGAAACAAAAGCAAAATATTTCCACAGTTCAACAATCAGATGGTGGCTAGAACAAATAAAGTTATTTCAGCTTAGTTGTTAAGGCTTGGGGAGCACGGTAATGCCAATGACAAAATAACTTGTTATGTGGGAAAGTTAAAATGGTATCTTGCACGTTATACTAGCCCTTTTGGACCTGGGCTGTGATTTACTTTCTAATGCCAAATCAAGATCACCGAACTTTTGATATAAACATAATAACCAAGTAAATAACACAGCTGCTGAAAATGAGGACAACTGGAAGGAGAGGTGGTGGAGGGGAGAAGAGAGCAGTAAAGAGTGAATTCTAGGAAATCACCCATGTCCAATGGCCACCATTTAATCTATTACATTAAAATATTTTTTTCTAATATGTCAGGTCATAAATGATAGGATCATGGTACATGACTATTTTAAAATAGGGGAATGTCTATATTGCCTGAAATATTGTTTGGCTATTAACACACTGAAATGCATACTTAAATTATTACATATCTGAGATGGTAATGGTATATTTGTCACAGTACAGTGCTTTTCCTAAGTGTATGTCCCTAGAATCACTGATTTACAAAGAAAAATCACCTTTGCATTCTCTCTATTCTATTTGCTTTAGTAAGATAGTAATTAGGCATTGTTGTTTGTAATATTCAGTATTTTTATTATTGGCATTAAAAATAGAAAATAAAATAGCACTAAGGACAGAAAGTCATTTGTACTAAGTTAACTTCCTACTTTTAAAGTTGAAGTGTATTTCTTGATATATAAAGCAATATAAAAATTACCTTTATTTTTATTTTTAATAATTCCATCTTTATACAATTAATCAAGAAAAGCATAAGCTTTGAATTTTTATAATATTATGCTTCACAGGTATGTGAAGTCGACTCAAAGCCATGGCACTTGAGTGAGGAAAAAGAAAATGAATGGCAAGTTGAAACGGTGTAATAGAATAGAAAGCCTAACAGAGTATCACTTGGAAAACTCACAGCATGCACGTTATTTACATTCAGTAAAGCAGCCAAGTAGAGCTTCAGGGAACAAGGTGAATCAATGACTAAATAGCAGGCAATGAGTTCTGAGTCTCAGCTTCTTGCTAACTTCCCATGTTGCTAGCTAGGTGCAAGTTACTTGTTTTTCTGGGTGTGTTTTTGCATCTGTAAAGTGAAATTATAAAAATAAAAATCTGAACAAATCAGTTTAGAAATGGAAATTTACATGGGTTTTATTGGATGTACTAAATAAAACCCATTAATTTTATAGATGACACCATTATTAGTAATAAACAAAGTGGAGCTGGGAATTTAAGTGCTCTAAAATACGAAAGGGCCCATATTTAGTTCCAAACGTGTACAGGGTAATGAAAAGTTCCGCAAAACCCAACTGACTAGTTCTAAGCTTAATCAGATGGAAGAAGAAAGGGCTTCTCATTTAGCAAAGCATAACATTATTTCTTTGAATCATTCATTTTAAATTACTGCTCTATTTTTATCTGAATAGAATTCTAAAAAATGGAGATCTTTAGTAGCAGTTTTCTTAAAATAGCATGTCTTGCCTTTCATACGGTAAAAATATCTCTAGGTCTCAATTACGAGGCTAAATCAAATCAGAAACTGAGTAAAGAATATAAAATTAGTGATAATAAATCTTTATTTCTCTGTTGGCGAAGTTATAAATATATTGATAGCTTTATTTATTTATTACAAATTTTTGCTATCTTTATAGATCTTTTTCCTGCAAATGAACTGAGAAAGACTAATAGGTTCTAACTAGATTACTTTCAAAATTAAATAAAAATTTCTATGTTATATGTTCTAAATTAGAAGAAAAACCTATTTCCTCTCTCAGAAACATACACTCAATTTAATACCATTAGGAAGTTTTTGACAATACGTTGGAAAATGAAAAAATACTATTCAAAATGTTAATATTAAATGTTGCTTTAAATTAATTTTAGTATCAATTTTTACTTTCAGTTTTGCTTTAAAATTTTTATGCAATATAAATACATAGTTCATACTTTTACATATAGATGGAGACAGATAAATATGGATATAGAGATATATATATGTGTATGTATCTCCACATACAATACACACAAATACATACACACACATACACATATATGCCCACCATCATAATATATAGTTGAATTATGGATAATTTTTTTCTTTGAATTTTTCTTCATGTAAATTTTTTCTACTGTAAATATGTATTTGTAATCAGCAAATAAACGAAATGTATAGCCACCCATATGGAAAAGATGTGCTAATCTATTCTATAATACTCTTGCATTGATCATTTTTGCTAGGCAATCAGGTAAAAAGAATTTGTCACGTTAATATCATTTAACATAAAAATAGGCCAGTTTTAGAAAAAAAATACAAAATTAATAACATTATTTTGAATTATTGTATTTTTAAGTACCTCAAAGTTTCAGGTAGCCATTGATTTAATCCATCAACTGTGAAACATTTTATGCAAAAATACGTAATCTCTTATAATATTGAGACAGAGAAAACAATTTGATATTTCTTCACCTGAATCAGGTATTACATAATCGGTTATCAACTGGAGCAACTGGAGCAGATTTGCCAATACAGGGCCCAGCAAGAAATATAAATAAGTGAAGTGAGAAGCTGGGCAAGTGCTCAACAGGGGCAAGGGGTGCAGAGGACCAGAAACTACTCTGCTCAGTAATTGTTGCCATGTGATAGGGAGGGCTCACTAAAGAACAAATACTCCATTTTGGGACCACAGATAAAAATTCAGATTTTCAGTTGCACAGTAAAGGTTTTAAAACATTGTGTAAGTCAAGCAAAACAAGTGTGCTGACCTCCATGACTTAGTGCAAATTTGCTCTCATCAGTACTAGACTTGAGTATTTCAAATATACTTTATTCCTGAATCATTATGTTCATCGCCATATCAATTGGTTGGCCATTTTCATAAACCCAATCATCAACTCTGTAAAGACTGTTTATTCATATGCTCAATTTACATTTGTAAAATACTTTGGTATTTGACAGTATATGAATTGTTGTGAACTTATTGAGAATCAAGATTAATTTCATAAGTCAAAAAGGATAAATAAATCTCTGGGAGAATCTTCTTAGTGATGCCAAAAGAGGTACTAGATGGGCATTTCTTTTAAGAAATTTTAAAAGAACTTGTTCAACCTAATTAAATCTCATCAGAATTATTTTCTTACATCCCGAGTATTTAAAATGGATGCTTACCATTTAATGGTTTCATTCTTATTTCTTTCTATGTTTAAAATGCTACAGATAATAAATTAACATGGGGTTCATATAAGCCTCAAGGCCTAGACCTAATACATATGCAAGTATACATGTATGTAATGCACCATTAAGGAAAAGACCACCACCTTTTAAAAACCTTATAAATAGGAAACTTTACATCACATGAAAATGTCAGTTCATCAATCTGGCATTTCCTTCTGTTGGTTAATCACTTAATCTTAGTCTTCTCTCTAATTCAATTGAAATATATTCATTTACTGCCAATACAAAAAAAAAAAACATTGATACCAGTTTATATATAAAGGCTTAGCTTTAAGAGCCATACACACTCAGGCAACTGAGTCTGCTTGAATACGTAGCCTTCACTCCTCTATTAACATTGATTCAATATATTTTTATGTAGTGAGAATTATGAGCTAGTCCATGTTTCAAGGGCAGTGGATAAAGTGAAGAACCTCATGGTTCTGCAGGATGAGGCAGACAATGAAAAATAAACATGAAAATCTCAGAGAAGAATAAATGTTCTATAAACAATTAGAGTAGAGTAGTGTGACAGAGTGACAGGGGTCACCAGAGACTGAGTGGTCACGCAAGTCCTCTCCCAGGGCATTTAAACTAAAACCTAAATAATTTTTTTAATTAAAAAAAAAAAAAGATCAGGAGAAAGAGAATCGCAGGAACAGAGAGAAGACCATGGGGCTGGGAGATGCAGGCAAGAGGGAGAGTATTAAGACACTGAAATCCAGATCTCACCCAGAGACCGCTCACCCAGGTCTCGCTCAGTTCCTGTGAGGCTTTGTAGAATATGGGAGGAACCAGAACTTGTTCTAAATGAAGGTGGGAAGTTCATGATCTCATGACTGTTTTTTATAAAGCTTCCTCTACTGACTGTGTAGAGAATGAATTACAGGGCGGCAGCAGTGCAAATAGAGATACGTATTGCCAGGAAGGGTAACGAAGCGAAATGAAGGGTAACGATGGACCACGTAGCAGTGGATGTAGAGGGGACACATTTTTGCAAAAGTACACTCTATTTTACTTGCTAATGATTTGGACTTGGGAAATGACGGGAAAGAGGAAGTACAGACTCTTCAAAGATTTTTTATTTAAACAATTGGGTAATACTTGCTATTTACTGAGATGCAAAAATGAGAGAGAAACAAGTTGAGATTAAGGGAAGGGAAATCCGTTTTGGAACAAATTAAGTTTTTGGTGCCTTTTAGACATCCTCTGGGAATTGGATACCTGATTCTGGAGTTGAGGAAAAATGAGGAGATGGTAATAACAGGGAGTCATCAGCGTAAGAACAGTACTAAAAGTAATGGAGCAGGATGCTATTACCTAGAGAGAGTGCGTAGGCCAAAAGAAAGAAACGAGGAACCAAGACCAAGCCTTGGGGCACTCCAACCTTAGACAGAAAGGAGAAGCCAGCAAAGGAGTCCAGGATGCAACAGCCAGTGAAATGAATGAAAAACATGGAAGCCAAGGGAAGAAGTTCCAAAAAGAAAGTAGTTAACTCTGCTAAACGCTGCTGAGGTCAAGTAAGATACAGAGAAAGACACTGATCAGTGGATTTGGCAACATGGCGATCCATCACATAAGTATGTCCAACATGGAGTAATAGAATGGATTGAGGAGTGAACAAGAGGTGATGTATCCGAGACAGTGACTACAAACAACTCTTTCAAGAAGTTTTGCTTTGAAGACAAGCCAGAGACATGGGGCAGTAGCAGTAGAAAAATAAGTTTTTATTTTGTTGTGTTTCTTTTAATACATACCATGCTGTTGTTACCTGGTGACCAAGATAACTTAAAGTTCTCCCCAGCTTGGCTACACTTTAGATGTGCTTCTTCCTGATAGGCCCCTCGTCTCCCTTCTCTTAGAGCATTTTCTTCAGAAAAATTGTAGTTGAAAATTCTTTCTCTAACCTTTTGAGATGGAAATCTTTTTAAAGGCTCCTTGTCAGTTTCATAACACAAGACTGTCTTTCTCAAGGACCTGGGAGCCATCTGTTTGAACTGTAATCAAGGAAGATAGAGTCACTGTCTCCAATCTTGTGGGAAAGTAATATCCTAACTTCAGTGGGGGCGGGCCTTGCTCCAAGTTGCAAAAGTACCTCTTGTCATAAAGATATATGAAGTTTATTAACAAACACAGATGGCCTGTGACCTCCTCCCAATATCTTCTAGTACTTTTCCACTAGCTTACCCACCTTATAAACCCTGCTGCTTTTGGGAGGCGGGGGAGGCAGAATTGAGTTCTAGCCTTACTTCCCTATTGCAATAGCCTTAAATAAATTCTGCCTTGCTTGTTTGACTTTGTCCAATGCAATTTTTGCTGTGACACTGACCGGTCCTCCAAATTCAATCTCCACTCCCTCCATCCACTCAATGTGCTCTCTTGTCCTCTATCTGTGGAATATGAGCAGGAGATCCCAGAGGGAAAGAGGAGAGAGATGAAAGAGGACTTCAATCACCCCACTCCAATCCCCCCCTATAAGGTTACAGAGCATTTGCTATACCTCATCCCTTAAATAAGGGGCAGGTCTTCTATCAGGTAGACTTTTCCACACACGTTTCTCTGACTATTTCAGTTAATGACTGACTCCCCTTACCCTTCAGGCCTAGGGGACTAAAATAATGAATGTGGGGAGTTGGAGAGCTTTATTTCACCAGCACCACAGAGCTTCTTATGGTGTCCCTACTAATCCCTATCCATACCTGTATAAATAGTCTATTAATATTTTCTCAAATTAGCCAATTGAAATGTGTCATCTGCTTTCTGCAGAGATACTAACCAATACATGTATAAGCTAAGAGGAATGATCTAGTAATTTATGATGCTAAAGAACTAAGAGATAATTATAGGAATAAAGTCCTTGAGAAGATGTCATAGAATGGGATGCAGAACACAAAGGGAAGGGTTGGTCTTTGATGGGAGTACTCTAGTAGGAGAACAGGCAGAAATTGTAGGTTCAGTTGTAAATCGACCAGAAGGTCTGGTAGTGAGAAGATGAAGTTCAAGTCTGTAGATGTGGGAGGCAAGGTTGCAAACTGTGAGCGGGGCATGGTAGGCGTATACGGGCTACGAAGGTAGGTGTAATGTAGTCTTTGAGAGGCACAGAAGGGCCAAAGCATGTTAGGCAAGCAAACTACAAATGCAGATGAATGTTCAATGCCATTTTAGATTCATATTCATGATTTTGATGGAGAACCATCAGCAGAATTGGTTATTCTTTCTCCTGGACACGGATTAGACAGATAGTTGGGCTTAACTAGGGTCAAAATTTGACTACACTCGTCTTATAGTGGGAAAGAAAGACAAGTGTGTTAAGTGATTTTCAAGGGATTAAAACTATACCACAGAATCTGACCTGGATACAATAAAAAGTGAGGACCTGATATCATATAAAAATATCATATAACACGTGTAGATGCTTGCAATAGGATAGAGAAAGAAATAATAAAAGTCTTCCCAACAAAACAAACATTTAATATAGATTTTCTTGTGTCAGAATAAAAAGAAACGAGTTCACTTTATCTTTTAACGTGAGAAAGAAAGATAACTCCCTATGTACTTCCCGATCCTCTGTGTTTGAATAGATATGCACTAAGCAGCAAAGCAGGGTACAAAGGACTAAAATGAAAGAAAAAGAATGTGCATCTTTCAGTTTTCTGACTCCATTCAACTCCAAAGAAGCAGAGATGAGTCCATGGGCCCGAGGCTGAAAACGATAATAGAGTCCCGGCAAGGTTGGCAAGGGCACTGATGCCTGATCACAGCACGATTGCTCTCCGCCTGCTTCTGGGGAGAGGGCCAGATGGAGGGATGAGAGAGTGCTCAGGCACAATTCTACCCCTGAGATATGCCCAAGAAGAAGAAAATTTCTACTGTTAATGTATGTGTGTATATATTTTAATTTTTTTTATATTTTATAAGCATGTATATACTTACATATATATGCACACATACATACTCAAATACACACATACATCATACATCCATACATACATAAAACAAAATAAAGAACCACCAGAATCAGGACTTTGAGAGTTTCTCCAGCTCCCAAAAAAACACTGTTCGGTGTACGGTGCGTGGATACAGTGAAACAGCGAGGGCTAAATTAGTACGCTCCAGCCCACTTCTACCAGCTCAATGTAATGTCAGATAGACACCACTGCATTCTTAATAAGAAACTGCATTGAATTTTCCTTGAATTTACTTTTATTCTAAATACTTGAATTCTCAGTATGTAAATTAATATTTAAAAAATGAAGATACGTTGATGTTTATAATGAAAAATCACTTGGTACACCAGGGTGGTTTAGATTTGTGGCTATGGATACAGTCTTAGGCCTGAATGTCTGGGTTGAAACCCCAGCTACACTTCTTGCTGTGCGCTTAGGCCAGTTGCTTGAGCTCTCTAAGAACTGGTTTCTTCGATTGTGAAGGCAGAATAATAATTACATCATAGAGTTATAATAAACATTGTGTTGCCACATACAAAGTATGTAGAATAGTATCTGGCACCCAGCAAGTGCTCAGAAATATTAGCTATTAGTATTATCACTATTAGAGAATATTAAGTAAAAAATACTTAAGTATTATATAGCAGTATTTATATGGTTAGAAAATTTACTGCTCAGGGGGGAAAACATTAATATTCTTAGAATGGAATTCAATTTGTGACTGAGCTTGCACTATCTAGAGCTGTCTCAACCATTTTAGCTTTCCTCTGTGTCCTCTCCAGGTTAGACCTCAGTTACGGTCCATCTTGAAACTCCTTTCCTTAACATCTCTTCCCCAACTTCAGTGTCCTCCCAGGTTGCAGGTGACTCTAACCACCTTGGAAATTTGAAGCAGCACCAGTCACAGAGATCCTGGTTAGGAGAAGTGTATTCACTATTTCAGTTAGAATTTAGTAAACCCATATCCTTAGGGTGTGGGGGAATGGTGTTATTCTATGCTAAAAATGCAAGTGTTTTAAAATGCCAAATGTGATCTAATCGGTTTTTTAGCAACTGAATCCTGTTGTCAAACCTTCATTGGGTAAATGTTTGTGTACATTTGTTTTCCTTTTTCTTTAAATATATAGGTACTACTTAAGAAGTCTGATCTCTTACATCAGTAACTTGCATGTCTTCTATGGCTTTTAGTCCATCCACACTAAAGCAATGAAAAGTAGTTTCATAAGAATGGAGTGACAAAATTAGACTGACTAGGTAAGGAAATGGCTAATTCTAAAGGACCTTATAAGTCAAGTAAAGAATTTGGGTATTTCTAATATTAATGGGAGCATGTCGTTGATACAAAGGAACTAACATGATCAGATTTCCATTTTTAAAAGATCTCACTGACTCCTCAATTTTGCATCCCATCTGCATTGATACATGAAACTTTGTACCCACAGGTGCTTGACTGTCAATCACTCAAGCTAGGTTGCAAATGTCATTGTCATCCTATGTTTCATATCTTCTTCTCAGTTAACACTTAGTATTTGGGGAGCATTAATTCAGTGATTCTTCCCTCACCTCTTAGAACCTGTAGTATACCCAATACAGCATCATGAACATGAAGAAACAAAAATCATGACTCTTTCTCTAAGATAATTTAAATTATTGCTGGACATAAAATATATTTATTGAACTTCTATCATAGCACCAAAACCAGTCCAAAAGATAAAGATAAATAGATACCCATTACAAAAAAATTATCAAGATTATTATGGAAGTTTCAACTAGAATCCAGAATCAACAATCTGTCCTGTCCCTTCTGTATATCCCAGTATGTATCTTCAGACACTTTCACAGCTCATAAATATATATATTTATGTATTGGCTTGAGCTATACTTAAATGCACATTAGAACAAAGACTCTTCCAAAGAAGACAAGCAAATGGACAAAGGTTATAACTGACAAAGCTGAAAATTCATCACCTCTCCATTTTGCCTCTAGGTCATGGCACCAAGGTCTTAGAGAATTGGATTAGGACCACTTACCCATTTATAATGGGAAGTTAGCAGCATTGCCTGGAAGGACAGACAGAAAAGGAAACAGAACTAAATTATGTCTAAAACCTTGAAAAATGATTATTCACAAACAGCAAATGAAAAGAAAAAATGGGCCATCCAGAGAAGAATAATTTTTTAACAAACCTAAAAATGAAATAATCATATCCAATAATTTTGCATTTTATTTTATTTCTTTGGGACCAGTTTTGATTTTGTATTTTTGCTACAATATATTTGTAACAATTTTATCCAATCATCACTTGCTATCTCACAAATTAATATATGACCCTTGATAAAAAAAAATGCTAAAAATAAGGAAAAGAAAAATTGTTTGTAAAACACCTTCTACATAACAACAATTCATGGCTTTTCTTATGTACAGTCTCAAAACCCATCTGGGACTCCATAAACATGGGAGTTATGTTCACCTATCCAGCAATAATATTTGCTTTAGCATTATAGCATCTACCTCTGAGGGGAAAAAAACTATACACACACACACACACACACACACAATTAGTTCAGGTGAATGTGTTTCTAGCCACCACACCTGAAATATTTTGTTCAATCAGAGTAAAATTTCAGTGTAAGCCAATTTCCCTGGAAGCACTGTTTGAAATGCCAGCATTGGTTTTGAGAAAATCATTCTACAACAGCCACAATAAATCTCAGATGGTAGCATCCAGTCTCTTGGATACTGGTCATTTAATCTTTCAGCATGGCATGCTGCTCCTTAGGGTGTCTGTCTCTGTGCCCATTAAGTCCCTGCCTCCATTGAGCCTGCCACTCAGCGTCATTTACAGCCATCATTTGGGGGCTTTCCAACCATTACTTACACTGATGTCAAATATCCTGGGACGTAGTCCAACGTTAAAAATGTATTGTTTTCTAAAAGAACCTCTTAATGTGTCATCAGAAGACTAATTCTCTCTAAAAAAATAATTATCCAGCCCAGGGGCACAGAGTAGAGGTTTGATTCCAAATAATAAAGCAAATTTAACTCCCCAAGCTTAAAAGCTACTGCCAGTTTTGAATAAAATCACAGTTTTGGATCAGAATCCAGTGGCTAGTCCTCTTAATTTGACCCACTGGTTGATCAGATCTCAATTCCAAAGAAGAGCTATAACATGGAACTCAATAAAATAGGGGCTTAACATTTCTCCTTCCAATTCAGAAGAATAGTAATATTTGGTGCCTTTCTGTAATCTGCAAGGCTGACTATGTTGACATAACAGGATTTTCATTTTTTGTATAAGATCCTGGAAGCATTTATCTAGCCAAAAACAGATTCTAGATCTTGTGACTATAAACTTGGTAGTCAAAAACTACTTGACTGCCACATGCAGTCAAGTATGAAAAGCTCAGGGTTCTGGGGGGCAGTGGAGGGGGACAGATTGTATTTGGAGGTCCATAGCTGGAGCACACATTTCAATCTCCCAAGTCTCCTCTGCACTTTATTATTTATACCTGCTCAGTTATGGAGGAGGTATTGAATTTTCATGAACTGTGTTTGGTGTAGAGAGGAATATTTACCTGGATTCCAGAAGGGAAATAATGTGTAATTGCTACCTATCAATTGGGGTGAATCACCTTCAATCTCTAGCAAAGAATGAGGGTCTTTTCCCACCTTAAGTCCCTGTCTCTGACAAGGGACCAGACACTCACAGCTTTTAAAGTGATCTTTCATTTTAAATATGACTTAATGTTTGATTTTTCCAATAATCACATTATTAAAGAAAATTTGGAAATGCAGAAATGTAGAAAAGAAAAAAATCATCTGCAGCTTCCCTTATCAAACATGATCACTCTGAGTTACTTCCTTCTGGTCTTTTACTTTCTATGCATAGGTTGGTCTGGCTTTTTGTATGTTTGAAATCATATTGTCTAAATAATTTCCATTTGGCCTTTTTAATTTAATGTCTCTTAAATATTTTTTTTAATTTTCTGCTTTTCATGAGCAACATTGTAACAAACAGTATTTTTCATAAACATTGTTTTTCATTTACTAGGTATAACATAGTTTCAATCAGAAATAAACATTTAGTCTGTTTTCAATTTTTCAATATATAAACCATATATCCCAACACACTTCTGAATAACACTTTTTCCATATTTAAAATTATTCCTTAGTATAAATTTTCATAACAGAGTGAAAGATACTTAAGATGCTTACTACTATTAAGACATTTTCATAAAAAGTAAACCATTCTCAGTGGCATATTAAAGGGTTTCTTCATATGCGAGATGAGTATTATCAATTTCTAAACATCTTTATAATGTGATAAGTAAGCAGGGTAAATGTTTATTGAGCTCTTTTTTTCTAATGTGACCTTCTTCTATTCTATATTTTTTCAGTGGTTTTCTCCTAAATTTAAAGAAATTTATAGTTCAGTGGAACTTTTAAAATTATCTATTATAACCCTTGTATTTAAAGATTTATTTAAAGATATTGTAGGCCAGAAATATGAAGTGATTTGCTAGTCAGATTTGGTTTTGTTTTTGCTTTTAAGACATGAAGCTTCAAATACTGAGAGAGGAATGACAAGCAATTCCAGTTCATAAATTCCAGTTAATAAGTTACATTCAGTTGATTCATTTATGGGGATACCTTTTGATTAGAAGTTTCTGAGCATGCCAGGGCAAGAACTATTACAATTAAACAAGTCACTTTTCTTGGCCCCAACCTGCTCTATGCTATTATCGGAGTTATCTCTGCCTCACTATTCTCAGGAACTTCACTTTCACTCAAGCCCATCTACTGAGTGCCTTGGCTCTCTGCATCACTTTTTGTATCTCTTATTCCCTCTATGACTAATGTCCCAGTAAAATCTTGCTTAACTCTTCATTGGTTTCAATATATGACTCAGTTTTCTCCAACACCATCATCACTATTTAACTATGGGGATAACGTAAGAAATACTGGACTCTCAGTTTCTTCATTGTATTACTTCATTAACCTTTTTACTTCCTTCCCACTTAACAATTGTTCCCACAATCATACGACAAAACTTATCACCATCAGATACTGCAACACCTATTACATTTTAAATTTAAAAGGCCAAATCTTTAACCACTGCTCCATCCAGTCTTCTTTATCTAGTGCCCCCCTTCAATAGTGATCTCCAACCTATTGACCCCAGACCTTTATCATTTCCCATCTACCTCCTCCTAGCTTCCATTTCCTCACTGGTCAGATTAGATCATGCGTATGATCTAATTATGCTATCATTATAATTAATTAATCATCATAATTAACCCGTTGTAAATAGCTTTAAGTTACTTGCCTCTACCCATTTTTCCATCATCGTATAAGTATGTTTTATTCATCCAATGCCCATCTCTTCTAGTCTTTTCAAATGTTTTCATCAACATGCAAATATGAGGTTGTGTTTTAAAAACAAAATTAAGCAAAACAAAATAAAAAAGTTTTAACCACACATCCTCCCCAGTTATTGTACCAATTTTCTGCTTCATTTTACAAATAAATGTCTCTGAAGAGTACTCTTTTGTGAAATTAAGGCTTTCTTACTTTACTTAATTCATTCCGATTTCTATTCTTTTCTCCATTATTTCTTCAGTATTGCTCTTACCAAAGTCACCAAATTAGCACCTTGTTTCAAACCCAACTACTACTTCTCTTCTTTATCTAACCAGTCTCAAAAACACAGTCCAAGGGTCTCTGGAGTAGCCAAAACCTTTTCATGGTATTAATGAGATAAACCCTATTCTTATAATAAGACTTATGGCATCAGGGGTATTTTAATGAATGTGATTTTTTAAATATTGCAAAATGGAATATCATAATATTTGCTCAATGTTTAATAACTCAGTAAAACAGTATTTTTCCAAGTGACTAATGCATGATATTACAAAACTATAAGAATATTTTTATAAAGTATAAAATAGAATGATAGATTTTTAACACACAGAGTTTTAAATTTTTACTTATATGGTTTCAGATTCTATACTGCAATTAATTTTCAATAAATTGCTACTTACCGAGTTCGGTATAGTGTGAAAGAATATCCACAGTAATTATTAAAGGCTATCAAAACATTATTCCCCTTTCCAAACCCCTTCTTTTCATGAGACCAAGCTTCAACTATTCATGTTTCAACTAAAACAACAGAGCAAAATAGATCGAATGCAGAAGCAGACATGATAATCCAATTATCTTCTATTAACCCAGACATTAAAGAGATTTGCAAAAATGTAAAACAAAGTTACTGTTCCCAATATTTTTTGTTTTGAGAAAAAGTTATTTTTTATAAAAGTATGTTATATGTTAATAAAATATTATTTCATTTTTGCTAGTTTTTAAATTAACAAATATACACTTATAATTTTTGTTTTAATTTCTAATATGGTAAGCATTAATAGATTATAGCCTGTAAAAACAGAAGCCCCTTGGGGTCCTCAATAATTTTTAAGAGTGTAAAGTGTTCCTGAAACCAAAATGCTTGAAAACTTACCCCTGGTCTAACTCACCCTCAGTAATAACTGACCTTCTCTCCTTGCTAAAATGTTTCTTTTTCCTTTTATAACACCAGAATCTACTAATTTTCATTATACTTCACTGATTTTCTTTTTTTATGTATATGGGATTCTCCTTGCTTACCTATTCTCTAAATTATAAAATTACCAGGAACTGTATGCTAGATACTCTGTTTTCTCTTTCTATAGTTCCCTTCTTACAGATCTCATTTATTACTGTGGCCTTAAGAGTCACTACCAAAGTTACATCTCCCCTGTATTATTCTCCAACTTCTCCTCTGAGTTCCACATTTAATAGACAACCACACATGATATTTCCAATTAAATGTCTCTAAATGTCATGTGTAAAACTTAATGCTTGATTCCACCGACCCAAGCCCATCCTCCTTTGATCTTCTCACATCAAGGATAAAGACCTGAGGATCATCCTCAAATTTTCCTTCCTCTTCTTCTCCACGTCCGCTCCAATAGTAAAGGCTGTTGTTTCCTCCTCTGACATATAACGAAGAGTTTTCTACTTCTTCTATTTTCATTGCCACTGATTTAATACACATCATCATCTTGTCTGACACTGTTCTCAGCAATGACTATTGCCTTTTTGTTCACCAAATTTTAACTTTTGCCCTACCCAATCCATTCTCCAGTAATATGGTGTCTGGCATGTAATCCACTCTAACTATTTGTTGATCTACATTATCAATCCACAATGTTTTGAAATTTTTCTGTGGTGGCTTTAACTTCTATGTCAACTTACAAGTAGATCAGTTGGAACTATATTTCCTGGAATTCTATTCCCTGTATGGTTACGAATTTGGGTTGACCAGTTGAGAAAGATGATATGTCAAAGTCAGAAAGGCACTATGATGCCCTGAAATCGGTGGAGAGTGTGAGGTACCTTTGCAGGACATTCACATTGTCATGACCGGCTGGCTCATCTTGATACCCTGGGGCAACTCCTCCAGCTCCTTCTAGATCTCCTCAGCAACTTCTCAGAGCTCTCATGTCCAGTAAATGATACCAGATTTTCCTGCTGATCACCTCTGTCATTGAAGTCCATTGAGGTGATGAGAAATAGCTTCATAGCTTCCAGTATGTCTTTGCTCTCCCCAACTTCATATTCAACTCGTTCACCTGACTACCAGCTCTACAGACCTACAGCTACTTCGGGACACATCAAATGGAAAAATAACAGCCTTCCATAGCATTCTTCACTAGCTCACACAATTTTATATTGTCTAACTAAACCTTGTGATATATTTCTTTGCCACATCAATCATAGAGGTTCTACTTCTTGGATCAAACCCTTGCTGACATTTTCCCCAAAAAAACATCTCAAGCCCAATTGGTCTAGCCTGCTATCACCAATAAAGTTAAGCAAACTGAACATTGCGGAGAGAAAAAAAGGTGTCAAAAATCTCTATTAATTACTCATTTTCTGAGGTTCATAGGAGTTTGGCTAATCCAAGAAATAATCAGGGATAAGATCCCAAAATTCAAGTGTAAGAAAAAAACCAACTCCTTTGTAACCAGAACACAAAAGATTTTTAAATGTTTCTTGACAATAGGACGATCTAGGAATATTTGTTTACTTGTTTGTTTGTTCTTACTAAAACTGTTAAATTGACATATGTTGCAATGTGTGTAGGCATAGCAACAACATAAATCCTCAACACCATCTATAGGTTCCTGAACTTTTGGAGAAAAAACATATAACAAAACTAATTTTACCATAGCCTAATTGATATAAACCAGAGTTAAGTTTCTACAACATCTCATCAATGTTATAACGAAGTGACACTGAATTAATGAAACATTATTCAAGACCTGTTTTATATATAAAACTAGTAAGGAAAGAGCACCCATTTTTATTATTGCACTAGGTTTTTCAAATACTAAGCTTAGAGCTGCAAGAAAAAAACTACAAAATCTGATGTAGAATCAGATAGCTTTTAAAGCCTACCAGACTCAAGCTCTGAAATGACCATTTCACATTCACGTAGGAGATTTTATGCTAGAGTTTTCAATTTGGCAGTGAAACAAGAGATATAAGCAAATCTGCAAGCCTGTGCTAGTCCCCTAAGAAAAAGTTGTTCTCCAAGTTCAAATTTTCTGCCAAATACTGACAATAGCACCAATTATTTTCCTTCCATATTCAATCCATGTGTGTGTGGATAAACCTGGGCCTCACTGACAGAGCTATAACTTTGCAGGTTGTAAAGATTTAAGGGAGGGAGCCTGCTAGTGATGTCTCTATTTACGACACAGGCATTCTCACAGAGCTGATGGAGGTCTGGGGCTCTGGGTCCACGTCAGGCTTTGTACATCTTATCATCAGCTTCCTTGAGCTACTCACTATGAATTTAGAGAAGATTTAATCACAGTCTTCCCAGAAATAAAACCAAATTCAACATTTTCCTGATGTGAGTTTTAGGTTTGTTTTAATAATAATATTATTCTGAAATTTATAGCACTTTTCCACTATGAACCATATATATAGACATATATATACACACACGTGTGTATGTGTGTGTGTGTGTGTGTATTGTTTCAGGTATTCTTACGTTAGGTATTATTTTCACCTCCTTTGAGACCAATAAAGAGGGACTATCTGTTTCATAAATGAGAAGTGAAGTAAGAAAGATGGAATGCCTAGCCTTAAATCCCATGGGAAATGGGACAGGCTGGTCCAAAAGTCTCTTCTCTTGAATGCAGTCCTTTTGCACTTCTGTGTTACTGCGTTTTTTGTTTTAGTTTTTGTTTTTAATTAATTCTGTCAAACTTACTAAGAGTAAATTGTGATTATCGTCAGCACTAGACTTCACAGAGTGCCTGGCAGTTTACAGCGCTTTCTGCGTCAGCTCCTTCACAACAGCCCAGTGAAGGCTGAGCAGGGTGTGTTCTACCCCATGGGTGCGGCTGTACCGGCCGATGCACCGGGGGAAGAGTGGGCCGGCAAAAACTTGTCTTGGAAGTTTTAGCACATGTTGGACTATCTCTCAACCAGCAAACGCCTACTTATTAGAGAGTACTGAAGTTTCATCAGAAGTTGTGGTTTTAATAATCACTACGTATTTATGGAGTACCAGTCTTTCCAGCACAGTCTGTATAAAGGAAGCATAAAACACATTTCTGACCATCACAGGTTTACAGTCCAACACAGAAGGAACAGTGAAATTTAAGCTAAGATGCACGACAGAACAAAGAGCCAAAATGCAGTACAGCCTAGAAGCAACTGGGAGTTTGGAAGAGCAAACATCTGTCCGAAGACCAGAAGAGTTGTGCTTTAGTGAAAAGAGTGTGGGGTGTGGAATCGCAGCAAACTCCCCTCTGAAACAGTGTGTGTTTCCTTTGATCAGCTTATGTTAATTTCTACGAGCCTCAGTTTACTCATCTGTAAAATGAGTCCAATGAAAGCACTTCACAGTGAGGTTACGAAAATCTCATCACAGAACAGCCATGAAAACTGTCTGGTCTGGAATAGGGGCTCCGTCTGGGAGACTGCTTGGCAGCTCTCACCAAAAACCGTATCTCAATCTGTGAGTGAGCCTTAGATTGGCAAAATCTTCAGCAATGGGGAAATGCAGTGCTCATTTTGGTTATGCTATGAGATTTTAGACAATTTCAGATTAGAAACAAAAGGAAACCAATCAATTAGTACTGTATAGTTGGTGTGCCATGAAGTGTTAACAGTTTTAAAAGTAGCAGCTGCTTAGAGCAGAGAAGATACGGACATCTGAGTGTCCACAAATGTAGGATCTTGTTGCCCAGAGCAGCCCCAAGGAATTGCTACGTTCAGATTACAAGAAGCTATGGTGTTGGGGTTTATTTGTATGCGAAAAGAATCACTTTGGCCTGTAATCAAAGAGTACACTCAGATGCAGACAGGAAGAACCATCCTCCTGAAGCGGATCAGAAAGCTATGAGAGGGAGTTCCCTGATGGTGTAGTGGCTTGAGGCTTCGGCATTGGCGCTGTCAGTGCTGCAGCCTGGGTTCGATTCCCAGTCAGGGAGCTACCCACACACCAAAAAGCAAAAAAAAAAAAAAAAAAAAGAAAGAAAGAAAGCTATGAGAACAAGATGTATCTGAGAAATACAGAGTAAAATGACTCTTATACTTTAAAGTGTGCTTTTATTGTTTACGTTTTATTTGATCTTAACTCCAAGGTGTTCTCACCTTTCAGGACAAATATAAATGTCCATCTGAGCATGGAGTCACAGAATGGATTCTAAGGAAGGAAGGTGTGGTGGGCAGAGTACAGCCCGCTCACAGCCAGCTCCAAATCCCCAGAACCTATAAATACCTTAGTTACCTGGCAAAAGGGAATTCGAAGATGGGCCTAAATTAAGGATTTTTATCCTGGATTATCTAGATGGGTCCAGTATAAGCACAAGAGTCCCTGTAAGGAGGAGGGAGGAGTGTGAGAGTGACGAAGGAGCCGTGACAGTAGAAGCAGTCAGCGAACTCTTGCGAGGCTAAGACAGGGAAGGTGACATACAGATTCTTCCCTAGAGACTCCAGGAGACACCACAGCTGACACTGTGATTTAACCCAGTGAGACAGACTTTGGTCTTCTGACCTACAGAACTACTAAGGTAATAAATGTGGGTTGTTTTAAGGTACTGTTTGTGGACATTTATAACAGCAACAGGAAACTAAGAAAAGCTATCTACAGAACTGGGGCTCTAGGGATCCAGTTGTGATAGGGGAAACCTCTGACTCCTGCCAGAGGCAAACCATGAGTAACTCCAGGAATGGCCTGCCCCTAACCTAAACCTCTGTTTGTCATGTTTCAAGGAGCAAGGTCTGACAGGCAAGCTATTCTAATTGGAGAACAATAATGAAAACTGGTGCTTGAATGAATCTACTGGACATTTAGAATTTGAATGTGCCATAGGTACACTATGACACTATGACACTGTGAAGTGTTTATGTCTCTGCACTTACAAGTCATCCAGAGAGATCTGAGCACTCAGCATGGTGGTCAGGAACCATCCAACAAACAGCATTTTGCTTACAGAATTTAGCTAAATTTCTTTTATACTGTGTAATATTCTTCAGTGTGTGTGTGTGTGTGTGTGTGTGTGTGAAGAACAGTTATTTTGCTAGTGATTATCTGCACATGATTCAACAAAATGTCACTCAGAAATAATTCTATATCCTACAGTATTGGTAAAAAATTTGTAAAAAACATTATGCATATAGAAGTGAAAATTGTGAACAATCAGAAACTACTGATAGTCCAGCCATGAAGAATTAGTTAAGTAAATTATAATAAGAATACAATGGAATATTATACAATTATTAAACACTATAAGAGATTATTAACATGGAAAATATTAGGAGATGAAAAGCTGTAAAATGTAACTTTCTGTAATATTTATGATATATGAGTATATGATTAGAAAAATACTGAGAAAACGTGCATCATAACGGAGATTGATGTTTTTAGCTGTTGGAGAATACCTGGAGACTATGTGTTATTTCCTTATATATTTTTATCTATTTCACAAATCTGGTAAATTTATTTTTGTTAGTAAAATTTTTTTTATTTAATTAAAACTTTTAGACGGAGGCTGGAAAGACCAGTGCAATCTCCCCACCTGCACATTGTGGGGAACTGGCACCAGCGTTACTGGCTCTTCCTAAGCACAAGTTCTGGGGGCTCACAGGACAGAGTCAGTCCAACCAGATTCTTCAGGCTTGAGGTTTCAGCTTGCTTTTCTACAACGCTGCATGGAAACGACAACTCTGGCACTCGCGGTCATTGACACCACTATTCTAGTGGAAAAGGTCTCATCAGTTCACTCCAAAGTCACTTAACCATAATAAGTAATAGAAGCAATGATATCTTTTATTGAGCACCTAATAATTGTCAGCCACTACACCACTGGCCTAATTCTTACAGCGACTCTGGAAGCTAAAATATTATCTCATTTGAAAATAGAAAGGAGATGAAATTCAGATTACAAAATAATTGACCAGGTGATAGGACATGCCAAGTAATGTTCCCAACCCCAAACTCTCTGACTTTATTTACATCTGTGGTTTTACATTACTCAAGTGTGTGTTTTTACATAGTTAAACCATTTGCTGAGAACCTAACCATGTGCTGTGCACTATAATTATATCACAGCAACCAAATGATGTGACCTGCATTCTCCCTAATTTGCAGATGTGGAAACTGAAAATCTAAGAGGTTAGCTTATTTAACTGAGGTCACATAGTCAGCAAACAAGAGAGCTGGAGGTTTACCCAGAGTTGCTGATTCCAGGGCTCAGTCTTACTCTGCTCCACAGTGTCCCTGAGAACCTCTATTTCCCTTCCTCAATCACTCATTCAACCATCACTGACAGCTTAGCCTCAGGCTGTCGAGGCCTAAGAAAGAGAAAGCAGCTCCTGCCCCTGACTCAAAGCTCCCCGTTCTGTGACTCCTGTCCTGGACGCTGCCCTGCTATGTGTGAATTCCCCACACATGACTACATTCCTACCTGCCTAGTACTTCTCCTGCCTTGACTGACTCTCTAGAGTAAACTTCCAGGTGGCCTGTAGAGGCCACCACATGGCAGTCCTGTTTGCTCTTCAAGATATAGCTTCTGGCTCTTTGAGTGGAGTTCCTGGCAGACCTTTCGCAATTAGCCAAGTTTTTGCACAATTCCCTGCAAAAGAGCCTCACCTACTTGTCGCTGCCTGTAGCCTGTGATGGGTTAACATAATATGAAAATCGTTTAACATTGTTTGCTATTTAAATAGTCATTCTATGCACTGTCAGAAGGACCTAAACAAATACTGTGTATAGAGTACATGGCAAAAAAAAAAAAAAAAAAAAAAAAAAAAAAAAAAAAAAAAAAAAAAAAAAAAAAAAAAAAAAAAAAAAAAAAAAAAAAAAAAAAAAAAAAAAAAAAAAAAAAAAAAAAAAACAGACTTTAGATTAAAAAATATGACATGGAAGGCATGAACAATGATTCAGACAAAAAATTCTCATGGAAGACACAGTGATGCTTTATCATAATGCGAGTGTATTACGCAGAAATAGCAATACCACTGATGTTGATGAATTAACCCAATACAGTGCAAATGGCAAATTGCCATTTGAAAGTCAAAATTTCAGGTTCCAAGGCAGAAACGATTATCCTTCTCGCTAGTCTGAAGGACCCCAAAGCTGTACATCAGAGTCTTGAGTAAGCCATAACTTTACTGTTTCAGGCTCACAGAGAGCCTCAAGGTTGCTCTTGCCTCACAGAGCATGAAATATTCACTAATTATCACTTTGTGAATGATTTAACATTCTTAATGCAACTTCTAATACACAGGATTAATCTTCCACTTCTAAATTCACTGATAGAATCAGAGACTTCTGGCCCTTCAAGACTCCTAAGAGGTCATCCATTCCATCCCTTGGCCTGCAGACAGGCCCATACTTACCCTCCCAGATATGTGAAAATCTCTCTGACTTTACAAGGCCTTCCAGCCAGGATGGTTTAACAAATTTTCTCCACGTCCATGAAATGTTAACAACTCACAGTGACAGGACATTTTTTTCTTCTTGCCTTTAACCAAAAGACCTTGTGCTGCCTTTTCAACACATTGTAATAAAATTACATGTACTATTCTATTTTATGGATTTCAATATTCCTTCTCTGTTCACCATACACAATAGCAATTTCCGCATTTTACGATAATTATCTCCTCAGTGGGTTGCTTGTACTGGATTTCAGGGATTGAATCATTTTACAGGTGTACCTCAGGTTATTGGCAGGATCCTAAAGCGACTATACGTAGCCTGCTTATATTCTAGCACCCTTCTTTAGCTCTATTATAGAACTTGGAATGTTGATTAAAAGCCCTTCTTTAGCTTTCTGTCTGATACATTTGGAGCTGTCAAAACAAAAGAAGGAAATTAAAACATGTACCCAAATATTAACCAAACCCATATATTTTTTGAAGATCTTAGAAAAAGACCCTCTACTTATAGGCTATGCAACAGATAAATACCGTAAACTGTTTCCTTTAGCAAACCCTCACAAGGAATTTCAAATACCTTCACTGGACATGATTTTCACAGCTTCAGACCAGTCACAAAAGCTCTCTCATCTATCATATGCTCTGGCAGATGACTGTGACCTGGGCCACCAATCAGGCAGTTGCAATAAACCATTAATTAAAATAGAGCTAAACTGTTTTAAAATCCATGTTTCACCATTTGTTTCTGACTTCAAATGGGCATTCTGGTTAAAACAATCAAACTGATTTATGCAGTTGTTTCTAAGCTATTATACAATTAAAGAAAAATAGAAAATATATATTTAGTGGTGTTTATTTTGGGCGTTTATACTTACCATGCTATTAATAGCATTCTATTTATGTATGAGTAATATTATGATTCTATTCTTCCAAAAGTAATTGAAATAACTTAAAGACATTTATTGTACAATGGACACATTAAAACTTAATGGAGAAAAAAAAGCCAGAAATCCATATAGCCAAGGGGAGAAAGAGACATATATGGAAATATGAATGAGATCATTATTGCCACTGAGGAATAAATTTAGCTTTTTGGGAAATCAAAACAAAAAGCCAAGTTTAGAATTTCTCACTAATGGATAACATAAGTCACATTAATTAATGAAGGAAAGCCTAAAGGTACATCTTAGAAGTAAATATTTCCCCAGAATTAAATTATAAGAGAAATCTACAAGGTGATCTCTTATTTTGAAAAATGAATATAATATTAAGACTATTTTTTTAACCACTGGTCTGTAGAAGCTGGAGATACATGTTTCAAATGGTCATTTTATACACTGACTCTCAGACAACAAAATCCAACAAATTAAAAATGCTGGGTTTGCCAATAACTTCTTAGCTACACCAAAAACACAACCCCTGAAAGAAAAGTAATACATTGGACTTTACTAAAATTAAAATCATCTATTATGCCAAAGATACTGTTAATAAAATAAAAAGACAAGCCCCAGTCTGGGAGAAAATATTTGCAAAACACGTATTTGATAAAGGACTAGTACATAAAATATATAAAGAATTCTTAAAACTCAACAATAAGAAAACAAACAACTCAATTATAAAATGGGCAAAAGATCTGGACACCTCACTAAAGAAGATATTCAGATGGCAAATAAGCACATAAAAGGACGCTCCACATGATATGTCATTTAATGCAAATTAAGACAGCAATGAGGCAGAAGAACAGAAATATAGACCAATGAAATAGAACTGAAAACCCAGAAACAAACCCACAAATATATGGACAAATAATTTTCGATAAAGGAGCAAAAAACATACAATGGGGAAAAGACAGCCTCTTTAGTAGGTGGTGCTGGGAAAACTGGAAAAACATATGCAAAAGAATGAACCTGAGCTGTGAACTCTCTCCATATACAAAAATTATCTCAAAATGGATTAAAGACCTTCATATAAGACCTGCAACA
>PVJL010012196.1:0-38527 GCA_004026885.1 Lyroderma lyra
GGGAGGGGGTGGGAGAGGAGGGGGGGAAGCTAAATATAAGGGGATGGAAAGAGGGGTCACATTAGGTGGTGAACTTATTATGCATCAAGTTGACAATGCACTGTGGAATTGTATGCCTGAAACCTATGTAATCCTTGCTAACAGATGTCACCCCAATAAGTCTAACAATAAAAATGAATTAAAAAAAAAATAAAAAAATTACACAAGTTCCCACAATTTAAAAAGTACTAAGGAGAATACTATGATGAAATGTTAATGATGGAAATGTATCTTTGAACTTACTTTTTTTGTGAATTAAATCACTGTCAGTACTTTTGCTTAATTTCAAGATTAAGTTCAGTCGCAAACAAGATTTTTATAAAGAGTTGTTAATAACTTGGATATTCCAATAATGAATGACAAGATCCTCCATTATGTACACATTGGGCACAACAATGTAAACATAAATATACATAGAAAAATACCTGGAGAATATATACGATCATGCCAATAATAATTTTCTTAATATGTTTGGATGATATTTTTTCCCTTTGGTGATTTTTTTTCTTTATATTTTAATTTTAACTTTTCTAGAATGAGAACATTTTACATGGGCATGTGTCTAATAACTAAATGAGATCCTGTAATTGCTGATGTTTATGCTTCAGCTGAATTGTTTATAAATAAACAAGTTTCTAGGTCAGTGATTTTTTTTTTTAGCTCATTTGTGCCACAGTGACATTTGTATATAACTCTCCCCCACTTTTGGTCTTATACATTTATATTAGAGGTCTTATAAACACTCCAGGTGAAAACAGCTCAACCTTCCAGGTGATAAGGTGGTACAGTTCTTTACTGGTGAATGAAGAGGCTTTCTGACTTCCACTGTTTGTTTGGTGGCCAGGGAGGCTCCATTCTTCACGTGGAAGTGACTGCAGCTCTGTTATTAGCAGAACAGCAGGAATGGCCTGGCCCATTTCTGTGACTTAACAGTGACTCACTGGGATCCTCAGCAAAAATTCTTTCCTCTTCTTTTGTCAGTTTTCAAAAGATTCAGGAAATTAGGTAGAAGGGATGTGAATGATTACAGGACAGTTTATAGGAATAATTGAAATCAAGGCATTTTATGTATTTTTTTATCTTAGAATAGAGGATGAGAAAGCTACACATTTGGATTTTGGGCAGCTATGAATTCTCATGAATAACCATGTAAAAAGGTAAAAACAGTGCTAGGTAACTAGCAAAGTGAGTGATACAGAAGACTTTGTACTTATGTCACTTCTTCATCTTTGTCATTCTTTGACTTGCAGCATTTCTCATCCTTTCTCTACTTTATCAGTGTGTAGTTATAGAATAATGGGGAAAAAAGATAAAACAATATACTACTTAATACCAATTCATTTATTGAACCAGACATAGCCAAAAATTGTTCTGTTGCCAGATTTTTCTCCTGTAATACATAAATATCTCACTGAGTGAGAGAAAAGAAGTCATTCTGATGGGGTGACTCTGCATGGAGGAATATGCAGTGATTTCTGCAAATGACTACTAGTCATAGACCTCTGGCATGAAGAAAATTCCATGACCATTGTTCTGCCTGAGTATGAACAAACTAAAAGTTATTGAAGTGGTTTGGAATGGAATATGTACCATTTGGGTTTTTTCCGCCTTGATTATTCTTTTATAAGAGAAGATAGTGTGGCCTTTTAGCATGTAAGACTTACCACATATCTCAATCTCCCATTTTAAAGAGATGCTTTGGAAAATGTCAGTCAAGGAGAACTTCAATTACTACATTGCCTCAAGAAACCATTATAATTTTGGTGGTTAGAAACACTGTAACAGATCTTTCTTCACAAAATATAACACATTCAAATAATAATACTGAACTCAACCTCAAATATTTTGCAGTCAAGCTATTTGGTGTAGTATCTTGAGAGAAAGATGTTTAGGTTCTGTTATATTTGATGGCTTTGAATACGTGAAGATTAAGGGGTTAAAAATGAAATGACTGGGGTTTTTGTTTTCATTCTTTTGTGTAAAGAGACCTCATTTTTCTACTATGGTTTATTCATTGATACTTTTCATTTCCTTGTAAATTTAGGATAAGTGGTACATGTTCCTAGATCTCTCGTCTATTGATTTGTATCAAACAGCTGCCTTTATCGGTGATCAGGCCTGATGAGTTATGAAGCACAGATGTTGAAGAGGACTCTGTAGTCTAGTAGGTCTTCTGCTCCCATAGTTGTCAGGGAACCACTTTACGGTGCCAGGACACATCTCCAGGGGCAGGTTTGCAACTTTCTTAAGATTCTGTTTGTATTTCACAGTTTTTACAAAAGAGGAAACCAATGCCATCAAAGTTTTTCTTTCTATCTGGAAAAAGTTTTTTTGGTTTATTTTATCTTCTTATGTGTATGCTACGTATGTGCCATGTGGGTGCTGCGTGCCCGCTACGTACACGCTATGTGTACACTACATACACGGTACGTACACGATTATCGTCTTTTCTATAGAAGTAGCCTACTGAATGATGTAGAAAGTTGCTCTTTATGATAGGCGTGCCTCATTCTGTATCAAAGCTCCTAGTGAACAGCCGCTCTTGGCAACAGGATAGTGAGGGAGGGGCTGACTGGGGGATGGCAGGGAAGGTAAGAGAGGCGTTTGAACCAAGTCACAGCCTGTGCGTGCTTTCTGAAATTTCACATGGGTATATTTTGGCTGTAATAAAAGTAAGTGTCCCCTTGACAGGGAAAGGGAAGTGGGAGGTGTCTCAGCAGGAAAGAGAGAGACTAAGCATTATCTCTTGGCAGCAGCCAAGCCTGGGCTCTCTTTGTCCCTAAAAAAGTGTTTACATCTGCTCGTGGAAGTCATTTTTATTATATTTTCTTATTGCCTGGCTCATCTTAGGGCAGCAGTCTAGAATTGTTGCTATAATTTATAGTACTCTGAGGATATTTCAGGTTTTTTTTTCTTTTTTTAAAAGGAGGATAAAGTCATTGACCTGGAGTAGAATTACAGGAGTAGAGGGGGCTCAGCTGTTGCTGTGAGAAGCCACGACTTATACATCTGCCTACACTGGTGGGTCCTGAATTAAGTTACTAATTCTGCCATCCAAATTCCCTCTATTCTTTTCCCTTTTATGGCGGAAGCTACCAGTACTTTACACAAATGGTCTTGGTGCGGGTTCTGTGTTCTGTGTTAGAGATCGTCTTATTGAGTATGATTTCACAGACATTAGAACAGACCTCTTGCCTTTCTCCAGCTAACCTATCTACCAACACACTAACCAACCAACCCACCAATTTACCTTTTCACCTTAGGACACAGCCCTTTATTCCCAGGTTTAGAATTCATTGCGGTATAAAGCTATATGATCACCATTTTTCTTGAATGTTTTTATTACTCAAAGTTAATTGGACATGAAAGGTAAAGTGGAGACACTAAAGGAGTTGGAGGAAGTTATTGAAACCAGAGGCCCTGGCCACGTTACACACTTCACGTATGTGTTCCTAGTTTTGTTTGGGGCTAGACTGTCAGATATCCTTCTTGGATCAGGACTGGCCTATTTTAGAAGAAATAATTTTGAATGGTAAGTGAGTAAGACACAGTTTGACTAAGGGCCCAGTTTCTCCATTTTTGACTTTGGTGATCCTCCCTATACTTTCTCTGTTCACCTGTTGCTATTTTTACTGATTGCAGCTCCTCCTCACCCCTTACCCCAATACTTAGTTGCCCATTCCACAGAGTTACTGTCTGATCCTGTGGAAGGAGATTGTTCTGGAACCTGGGTATTTTCTTCAACTTTTGGTGGTTTAGGAATTCCATCCTAGGATATCTCTCTACTGCATTGGACACAGTTATTCTCTCTATTTCTAGATACTTATGCTTTCTTAATATCACATTTGTGTGTGTGTGTGTGTGTGTGTGTGTGTGTGTGTGTAGAAAGGTTTTTTAAATTTAGTTTGAGTCAAGAGTTATTCCTTAGTCACTTACTATGGGCAAGACACTATTTCAGGTATTGCAGGGGTTCAAAGTGAGGTATGGGCTGTTGCCTTATGTTAATATTAAAGTAGCGGAAGATGGTGAAGAAACAGAAAACAGAATTTTAAGCACTTCATTGTGAGTAGTGAAAGGAAAGGGAGACCCCATCTAATAGGGAAGTCATCTTGCTTTGCTTGGGTCTGCTGGTTTTCTTTTTCTCCTTCTTGAGGCTTAGAATCAATCTATAAAAAAACAAACAAACCCCAAGAAATTAATAAAGGAAATATTTTTAAAAGTACCTGCTTCTAGAAACAAAGCATATGTGAATAAACCCATTATTGACTCTCTGCTATTTTAAAGGCTTGCCCTTGATTAAGGCTCTGGAAAGAGAAGTTTTTAAAATTTCAGTGATTGAGGTGGGTACCAATTTCTAGCCGATTCTTAATTATTCAGGAGCTCATTATCTTAGTTTGAGAATTATCTACGTTGCCCTCTTTTTCTCCTTTCATTTCTACCACTCCCTGATTTTTGTGTCATTTATGTACATTAATTCTTCAATAGCTGGTACAAAGGGAAATAAAAAGGTTAATTGCAAATCTTTAGAAAGATTTGAGAGGAAAAGGCTATGATGTTTAGGCAAAATGAGGGTAATTGGTGAATTGGTATATATATTCTGCTTTACCATCACTATGAATAGTGACTGGAGGAAGTTAATAGAACTGAGCCTGGTGAGTGACTTAGGATCAAGGTATGTCTTGGACAAGAGTGGACAAAAGGTACTTGATATTCATAGTTCTTCCTTGTTTGATATGTTGTCCCGAACTATGGCCTGCATTATATAATGATTTTGTAAAGTCTTTATGCTACTATTTTGCATACAGTATTTACATTTATGAGCCTAAAATAAACTTCCTGGAAGAGCAAGCTGAGTTAAAAATGGTTATAGCTACACAGATACATGCTTTGAGATGCTTCCAGAAATCTGTAAGGCAAATGTGAGAGCATTTTGATTCAACATACTTAACTCTATTGCATCCCAGCCAATTAGAATTTATGGCAACTGTCGTTCAATATTAGCAGCTGTAGTTAAAAGATGAGTATTTCAAAATGAATGTGTTTATGGTTCTTTCTCTTATCTTGGGAAAAATGGTTTGGTTTGCCAGCAAGTGTTTTTTTGTTAGGATGCTATCTAGGCTGTAAATGGACAGGAAGCTGTCTTTCAAAGGATTTCTTCCTTCAGCACTTTTAAAAGCAGTGTGAGGAAGGGATACTGTGATAAAAGTTCTGCTGGATCCTGAACGCACTTTCTCTGAGTTCCTAGAAGTTTATGAATGTGCAGCTGGACTCGGGGAGTGTCACTCCAGCTGAGAAGGAAATTACTGTTCATGCTTTTGACCTTGTGAAGGCAGCATATCCACATCCACAACGCCTTTCCCGTAGTCATAGCAATCAGACCAGGATATTTCTCTTTCTACCTCATATTCAAAAGCATTATTAAGATGATTGATACTGTTTGACTGAGGAGAGGCATAAGTTTAAATTCTGACTTCTGGATAAAGTTTTGTAAAGCTCAATTCTATCCTTGTCTCTCCTTTCTCAACAGCTACTTTTATAGATTGTGGTCACCAAGAGCCCTATGATGTCCTCTGTCACTTCAGCCTCTGAATATTGCAGCTACTGTTTGGGCAAAGACATTTTAAAAGTAAACTTTAGACATAGAATTTTGAAAACAAACACAAACTACACACAGTTACAATGAAAGATTAAATAGAAATTAATCAGGTATTTTATTATTTTTTTTATTTTTATTTTTTTTTATTTTTTTGCTTTTTGGTATGTGGGTAGCTCCCTGGCTGGGAATCGAACCCAGGCAGCAGCACTGACAGCACCAGTGCTGAAGCCTTAAGCCGCTACACCATCAGGGAACTCCTAATCAGGTATTTTATATTAGGATTAAAAAACTTAAGCCAGTTAGTCCCAAAGAGAAAAATCTGTAAAATGAAACCAAAGGAAAGATCAAAGTAATTCTGATTTTTCCATATAGAGGAATGACTGACTTGGGGCTTTTACTGTTCACGAAGCTTTTATAAGATAGTATTTGAGTGGCTATGTTGCTTTGCACTTTGCACTGGGAATGGGTTGGGCAACGATTCCAAGGCTGGTGATGAATAGGGAAGTTACTCCCTTATTACCCCTGGAACAGACTTGTTTGAACTTAAGACGTACATCTTCAATCCACATGTGACAGCTCTACGTCTTTGTCTCATAGACATTCAAGTTTTTCATGTTTAAATTTGTTGATCTTCCCTTAGAAATATGCTTCTCTTCTAGTCTTTACTAGCAAATAATGTCTCTATCTTCTTAGAACCTTGGGATCCATCTTTGACACCTCCTTCTCTATTCAGAGCATCATCAAGTCACATTGATTGAGCTTCCAAGGTGTACCTTTACTCCACCAACTTTTCAAGTCCACCCCCATTGCCACTGTGTTAGTCCACGCCACTACTTCTGTGCCTAGACTGTGGCAGTAACGTGCTAATTGATCTTGCAGCTTTCACTGTTTTTTTCTTCTAACTCTTCTCACACAACAGTTAGGACATGGTATAAGCTATGCTTCTGTAATGTGTTCCAAGATAGAATGTTTCAGACAAGATAGATATCTCATTCTCTCTCAAGTAATATCTAAGGCAGGCAGGAGGTCTTGAGGTGCTTGGGTTCTTCTATTATTCTCCAAACATGGTTTCTGTTCTGAGCCCTTGACTTCATTTGATATCATCTCCCATCAATAGATCGGAGGGAAAGGACAGGACACATACCCAGTTACTTTAAGGGAATGCCTAGAAGCTCAGAGAATTATATAACTTCCTGAAGGTCACACAGCTATTTGGTGGTAGAAGTGATTGTATCTGAGGTTTATGTGACCCAGAAGCCATGAAACCATGAGTAGGGGAAAGAAAGAAAATGTACAGCTGTTGCACTCCAAATTAACATTGAATCTATTAAATCCATATTTTGAAGTAATTCTGTAAAGTTTTTAATTATATAGAGACAAAAACTGCAGTTCTAAGAGTGAAAAAAAAAGCAATAGAAATAAAAACATTTGAAAACTACATGTGTGAATGACAGGAAACAAATACATCACTACCGTAAGAAAAAACATACCTTCCACTGATGGGGGTGGGAACGGAGATGAGACAGAGAGTCAATGGCACTGTCTCTTGTGGGAACTCTTAACTGGGTGTAGCAAAGTCCTCAATCAAGTAAAACATTTTTTTCTATTCAATTTCTCAGTCATATCCATTTAATAGCTTCAGCAGGGAGATGTTACAAAGTGTAAGTAGCTGCTCTCTCAAGTTAACATCAAGTATAAAATGGGTGAAGTCCAATGTCAGGCATCCCAAAAGCAATGGCTTTTAACCCTGGACAGACATTCACATCACCTGAAAAGCCTTTAAAGCTGATCCCTGGCTTCATCCATGCCTCTGAAATCAGAATTCTGAGGAGGGGACCTGCATTAGTTTCCTAGGGCTGCCATAATGAAGTACCACAGTCTGGGTGGCTCACCATTATTTATCTATTTTCCATGATTTATTTTCTCACAATTCTGGAGGCTAGAAATCCAAGATGAAGGTGTCTGCAGGATTGGTTTCTTCTGAGGCCTCTCTTCTTGGCTTGTAGATGGTTTTTTTCTTCCCATTTCTTCACATGGTCTTCCTCTGTACTTTTCTATGTACTAATCTCTTCTTCTTGTAAGGACTCCTATTCTTATAAGTTTTAGGGCTCACCAGAATGACCTAATTTTACCTCTTTAAAGAACCCATCTCCAAGGAAAGTCATTCTGAGGTACCATGTATAGGACTTCAAGATATGAATTTGCTGAGGTATACAGTTCAACCCAAAACAGGACCAAAGAATCAGATTTTAACTCCTGTCCCCAAGTGATACCAATGTACAGCCATACTTGAGAATCAGTGTTCTAAGTAGGATTCTCAAATCTGGCTGCATTGGAAGCACCTGGGTAGCATAAAGAAGGTCAAAGACACATGCTTAGATATCATCCTCAGAAGTTTGATTTGATCTGGGTGGGATGGGGTTATTCCTAGTTTCCAAAGGCTCCTAGGTGATTTAAATGTGTAGCCAGGATTGAACACCACTGTCTTAATGGGTGTGTGTGTGTTTTTAACTGTATAAATGGAAGCATATCTCTTACATTTCTCTAATTCATTCTTTGAAAATTCATAAGCAGTACACTTTCTTTTTATGAAAGATGCAAATGTTCAATGAAGTAGAATTCAGAAATAAAAAAAGAGCTACATACTTCTAAGGTTACGGTATAGTTTGAAATGTCAAGCATGGATTTGGTAATATTTTACATGTGACACAGTTTTTTCTGCTTAATGGAAATAAATCAAGGCGTATCACTCAGAAAGCAAATGAAGTGACTGGCACTTTAATGATCAAGTTGACTAAAATGTCATAACTTTTAGTGAGGAAATTTCTTGATTAAAGAAATGATGTTTTTCTGCTTTCAAAAGGAGGCTAGATTGTCCTATCCAGATGATATAAAAATCTGATAGAATTTTGTTATTTAATCAGGCCAATCTCTATGTTTTGAAGTAAAGCCACTTATCTGGGATTTTTCATTAAGGCTTGACAACAGCTGGCTGCTTCCCAGAATGTAGTATTGTGTCAAAGATTATTTTATAAAGCCATGGACCAGCTGCCTTTGTAATTTGCTTAAATTGATTGTGTGTACATTTCTTCACTCTCTGGGATGAAAAGAAGGCTGCATTTGGGTGAGGAAACAGTATTATTGTTTCAGTGACAAAAGACCATTTCTACTATGCTATGGTACACATGGAACATTGTCTTTCCCATTGTTTTTTAATGATATTTTTTATTTCAATTTGTTCAGCATGTTATTTTTAAATGCTATGATTTCTATTTTGATTGAATTACTATATAGCTTTAATCAAGTGATTTAGAAGCAGTATTTAGGATCAGAAAAGCATCATGTACACTATGTAAGTGATTTTGTCTTCTCTCTGTTGATTTCTGATACAGATTTAAGGTTGTGAGCTTTTAACTTAAAAAACAAACAACTACATTTCTGCAGTGAGTAATCCCTTTCTAAAGTTGTAGGGTACCTATGTCTTGCTGAAAGCTCTACAAGAATTCCGAGGGCTAAGATTAAACTAGCAACATTAGAAGTTCACTAGCAAAGTACCCAAAAGAGGAACCTAATTATGTGTTTTGGTCAAACTAGTTTAGGACTGACCTGGAATAGGAGTGCCCACATGGACTGAAGTAATGATTAAAAATGGATTATATAGTGATGGATGATAATTAGAGTTGCAGTATTGAACACCATGTAGTATATATACAAATACTGAGTTATAATGTTGTACACCTAAAACATATATAGTCTTTTATACCAATTTTACCACAATAAAAAAAATGAAAAATGGATTGAATAAAAAAGAATGAGAAATGAAGTTTTGTGTGTTGATTTTAATCATATTTGCCATGGAATCAAAAGGTGAGAGTTGGTCTACAACTCTTCTCTCTGCTAAAATGTTTTCTCCATCTGCTTTCCATCTAGTTATTGTGTGCATTATTAGACCTCATGATGCCACTTTTTCTCTTTTCCTTCCATTTTTGGAAGAAAATAACAAAACCTAATAGATAGGTCTCATTACACAGTTTTACATTGTGTCTTCACTGATGCCTTTAATACTGTTTGTAATTCTTTTATTCATATCTTGGGGGATCCCTATCCAATAGCTTCCAGACTTAACTACTCATAGAAATCCCCTGAGGAGACTGTTAAAAATTGATCCCCCAGTTTCATCCTGAAGTTATTGAGTCAGAGATTTTGAGGATGAGGGTGGAGAATCTTTCTGTTTGACTCCCTCTCTGGGTGATTCTTGGTGAGGTCAGCCTTTCCTTGGTCCAGGGAATGATCTTTGGGGACTCCTGGCGATCCACTCTCGGATGACTGGGCCCTTTCTTTCACTTAAAAACTACAGCCATCGAGAAAATATCCTTTTTATTGTCATTTATTTACCTGAGAAACATGTCTCCAGATTGTTGTTGGCTTTGAATTTTACAGGAAAGGGAATACTGGTATGAAAGCAAACTCCTTCACTTCTGCTTTTCAATTTATTCAAGTCTATCTTTAGGTTCCTTCATACCACTATGTAACCCACTTTTTAATTTTTCTTTTTTAATTGCATATTTTTTGAACAACCCAGATTTCCCTTATCTGGAAACTCAGTGATCAGTATACAGGTTTTGACATGCTATCCCTGTTTTCAGCACCATACCTCTTGCCCTCTCTTGTGACTGCTGTGCCTGAGTCTGAAACTCCCATGGTTCACTTTCTCTGGACAATGAACCTCAGATTTCTAGTGAGTGGTGAAGATGAGGACTTCGGAGCGATAGTATGCTTGTAGGTGTTTAACAACTAGCTCTCTAAAATATCAAAACAAAACAGAAGTCTGATTTGTGATATTTGCCAATTTCTGTAGTGTAAATACTGCCACTTTATTGATTGATTTCAAGCTGCTAAGGTGAGGTCACTGCAGAGTTGGCTCTTCCAAGTCAGTAAAAGCCACATGAGGTCCAGCAGTGATTGAGAATCTGAATACCCCTTCATTTTAGCAACTGCTCTTATTTCATCTTCCAAAGTCCCCAGTGTCTCCACTTCGTAAGTATTTCCAGGGGCAAATTGGCTTCCTTCTTGTGGTCATTGGCTTGATTTTTCTTCTCTCTGCTAAAATGTTTTCTCCATCTGCTTTCCATCTACACATGTTGGAGTATAGTCACTTCTTCATTTCATTGAAGTTGGAGTTGGTATTTTTGTTTCATGTTATCTCTGTTTGAGAATTTTGAGAAACAAAGGGAGTGAAAATGTCTTTACTTTGTCATCATGAAGCAGAAAGTTCCACTCATTTTTCTAAATAACAACTAGAGTTATAAAATGATGCCCATTGTTAATAGTATTTTGAATAATATTGTCTAAATCTTTAAAAATCTAATTTATAGTATAATATGAGATGCTGAGAAGTAATTTTTGACTTTGCTACATAGAACAAGCTACTCAGTGCAGTTCTGTAAAATACACATTCCAGATCAGGGCATGCTTGGAAATTATAGCAGTTTATAGTGGGATTTTGATCTTAAAAGTTCTGAACAAGTGTGGATAAGTTGAGGCAGAGATCAAGTTTTGAGTTACCTTGTGTTTGACCCTAATAGTCCCTCTATCAGATATCGTAGCTGTAAGTGTTGTTGAGTTCTGAGGTAGGTATTTTGTTGGGGGAGATTGGGTGGAGGTGGGGATGGGGGCATATTTATTTAATTATCAGATTAGGAACACAGAATTAGAAATATGAAATGTCCCAATAAAATATGTACAACTTTTGGATAGTAATAGCAAAAACAGCCTGTTGCTCCTTTTATTTTGTGGTCAACAATGATTTTTGAGACAGGATAACATAGTGGCTAAGGCACAGGATCCTCAGTGCTTGCATCCCAGAGTGCAACTCTGCTGATGGCTAGTCATGTGACCTTGAGCAAATTTCTTCAAATCTTGGTGTCTTTGTAGTCTCATCTTAAATTAAGACAGAATTGAAGCTCCTCATATGCTTATTTATTTATTTATTCATTTATTTTTTAGTTGGTTCCTTGAGTGGGGATTGAACCCAGGCCGTGGCAGTGAGAGCACCGAAATCATATGCTTATTTAGAGGACTGAAATAATATGTTTAAACACATATGGTATGTGAAGCATAAGCGCTTAATAAACGGTAGTTATTATTATTGTTACTATTGTTGTTGGTACTAGGGATTACCAAACTGGTATTAGTTAACCCTTGTCCACTTTATACGTTACTGTATATTAATATTACATTAAAGTCATACACAAACACATATTTTATTGGAATGTGTTGTTTTATGTGATCTATAGCTATTTTGTAGCTTTGTCACCCTTCTGATAATGTTAGTTAATTTACAGACATGGAGTGTTAACCATGTACAAGTTTACTATCCTTAATGCTGAGGTTATAGAATATTCCAAATGAGCTTATTACTTGAAAGAATAAATACTAGAATATTTCCTCAACCTTCACACCAAAATGAACGCTAGGTAGATCAAAGATTTAACAACCCTCATGCCCTCCCCTAAAAAAATAGCCCTGGAGCTATGGGTGAATATTTTAATGTATTTGGAATAGAGAAAAGTTTTCTATTTATTGATGTTAAAATCAGAAACCTTAAAGTAAAAGATTGGTACACTTGACTAAATAAAATTTTAACTTCTAATTGAGGGGAGAATCACCGAAAGGAAGTCAAGAGTGGAAGGCAAACTGGTAAAACTAATGACAGCACAGATGATAGACAAGAGCACATTTAATTACCAATTGGAAAATGGCAAACAATCTAATGGGAAACTACAAGAACAGGCCAATCACAGAAAAAGAAGTTACAGATGGTACGTAAAGATATGCAAAGGTCGTCACTAAAATTTAAAGAAATTTAAGTCAAGTAAAAGATTTTTTTATGTATTGCTATGGTGGAGGGTGGGAAGAGATACACATGTGAAAGATAAACACCATTTCCAGAGTCTCCAACCAAGGGAGAATATCCTTTGGGGGGCAGTGTTGTGTGATTATCTTGGCCTTTGAACAAAGTACTTAGCCATCTCTTTCCTCTACTTTCAAGATACCCTCTTTAGTGCTCTTCCCCTGTAGTTTCATTTTCTTGGAAAAGTGCTTTAGCAGATTACCTGAGATTTAATGAGGCCTTCCAGTTGTGTGTTAGTCCTACAGGTAGCACTTACTTCATATTCAAATGAGACAAACATGTGCAACATTTACAAAGGTTTCCTTCTGAAAAAGCCAGAGTTGGATGTTGTGTGGCAATTTCATTGGTCAATGAAACTTTTATATTGTTTTCTGAGACCTTCTTCTGTAGATTCCTGAGCACATCTTCCTCAGGGGCCTGTCTTTAGAGGAAAACAAAACAAAAGAGACTATACTTTGAAAACCACTGGCATAGTATATAAGCCTCTTCAAACAGGGGGTCTTTGGGTAGAGACCTGAATGAGTCAAGGAATGAATGAAATGAAGACGATCAGTGTTTGGTGGGTGGAGGGTGGGCGTGAAGAGGAGCTTTCCATTTAAAGCAGAGAAACTGATTTGAAGAGAGCTAAAAAGCTCTGTAATGAATGGAGGTGATAGTGGCAGCAGATAAAATCAGAGAGAAAGAGGGACAGAGGGCAGGTCATGGAGAGCAGTGGTCCTGTACTATGAAAGCACACTTAAAAAACAAATAAACAACAAACAAACAAACAAAAAACAAATAGTGCTGAAGCCCACCTCTAGAGACTCTGATTTAATTAATCTGGGTGGCAGTTAGAAATTTGTAAAAGCTCCTTAGGTCAGGGGTCCCCAACCTGCCCACCCCCTCCCTGGCCACACAGCTGGAGGTGACTGGCAGGCTGGGGAGCCAAGCTTCATCTGTATTTACAGCTGCTCCCCATTGCTAGCATTACCACTTGAGCCCTGCCTTCTAGCAGATCCGCAGTAGCATTAGATTCTTGTAGGAATGCGAACCCCATTGTAATATGTGCAGGCAAGGGTTCTAGGTTGCATGCTCCTTATGAGAATCTACTGCCTGATGATCTGAGGTGGAGCTGAGGCAGTGATGTAGTGCTGGGAAGTGGCTATGTGTGAATACAGATTAACATTAGCAGAGAGGTTTGACTGCACAGAGATCATAATAAATCAATTGCTTACAGACTCATATCAAAACTCTATAAGTGAATGGTAAGTGAAAATTAAGATGCCTCTAGAGCTTGAATCATCCCCAAACCATGCTGCATCCCACCCTGCTCCATGGTAAAATTGTCTTCCCTGAAACTGGTCCCTGGTGCACTGCCTTAGGTGATTCTGATGAGCAGCCAAGTAACATTTAAGTTTGTGAAATTGCCACCATGCACTTATGTTGGTGGCACTGTACAAACAACTCAGTAAGGTGTCATAACCTTGGCAAGGTTATGACGACAGCTCTGATGGCCATTCCAGAAAAAGAGTTTCAAAATTATTTTGAAAGGTGGACTAGGTGCTGGCTTCGGTGCATAGCTTCCCAATGAATGTACTTTGAAGGTGACCATAGTGGTATTTAGCAATGAGGTATGTAGCACTTTTTCTAGGATGAGTTCATGAAATTAACTGTCCGACCTTGAGTACGTACATGCCTATGTTCACTGTAGCATTACTTACAGTAGCCAAGATATGGAAGCAAACTAAGTGCCCAGCAATAAAAAACTGGATTATTAAAAAAAATTGGTACATACATGCATTGGAATATGACTTGGACATAAAAAGGAATGAAATCTTACCATTTGTGACAATGTAAGAATTTGGAGATGACGACAGCTCTGATGGCCATTTCAGAAAAAGAGTTCCAAAACTGCTTTGAAGGGTGGACTAGGCACTGGTGTCGGTACAAAGCTTCCCAAGGGGAGTACTTTGAAGGTGACCATTCAGCAATGAGGTATGTAGCACTTTTCCTAGGATGAATTCATAGAATTAATTGTCTGACCTTGTATTTTTGAATTAGTGTTTCGGATTTCTTTGGATAAATACCCAGAAGTGTAATTGTTGGGTCATAAGGTAGTTTTACTTTTAAGTTTTTGAGAAACCTCCATACTGAAGTTACTTTTATATATCAAGCCCATTTATGATTGTGATGGGCAATATGGATTCAGATCACATTGTATAGAGGATGTTAAATATCCATTGGTTACACATTATGTCTCGATTAGAGTATCATAACGTATTTAACTAGTCAAATGAGTGCACTAAATCTGAAAAGACAGAGGGTTTTTGGTATAAGCTGTGAAGTGTTTCTTGTGTTACCCAGAGCAAAGGATAGTAAATAGAACCTAAAGCCCATTCTGGTTTCTAGTTACATGTCTCTATCTTTCTTTCTTTCTTTTTTTTTAAAATTTCATGAACCAGGGCCATCTGTGATTCAGCTGAATCAGACCAGATTTGGAACCTGACTTTACAGGTTTCTGTGTATACCAAGGCCTGCCAGACCACAGTGGGGAGAGTGTTCCAGGCAAGCGCTTCCGTAGCTTGTCTCAGTGTGGAACGTGGGATCATAGTTGATTTACCTGAGATTTCAAAGATGATCAACATCTGCCTATAAGTACCTGTTCTGATGAACCAAAAATCAGAATTTGTTTCTAGAAAAGGGAGTCAGTTTCACAATTAGAGAGGTCAGAGTAGCTGCTGAGAACTGATGTTCCCGGACTGTATCAGATACCTAGACTGATGAGTGAGCAGGTGGCGTCTCTCCCTAACCCAGGCTGCCGTATCCTTAGATTGTGGAGTGGAGAGCCACCCAAACTCATTTCTCCTTATTAGCTCCATTTAGGGACCAGTGATTGCACTTAAATAAATCTTGTGTAATGGGAGTTACTTAACTGTTGTCATTCAAGTTCTTCTTAAGGAAAGGAAACTCCGTGAAAATACCTTGATAATTCACTGAGCGGCACAAAGCCAAACTGAAGAATATGTTGGAGGCTAGCACCAAGGTGGTAGGGAGAACGGTTAAAGTGACATCATGCCATAAGGAGGAGAATTTGTTGTGCCCTACCAAGGATGTAAACAGAAAAAGGAGGGAGGAAGGAGGAGCTTGTGGGCTGCAAAGCTGCGTGAAGGGACCTGTGGAAATAATGCATGGGTGGGGTGGCCAAAAGGTGATATAAGAAGGGAGATGTTCAGTGCTCAATTTGAAATTGTTTACTCTGCTGTTTTGTAAAAACTCCTTTTACACCCCACTTTAAATATGCTTTATGTGAGTTGGGTAATGGATGGGGAAATCAAGAAAGCTTGAGCTTCTAATGGTGGGGAATAGAGAGGGCTATGGAAGGACAGTTGAGCTGACTGAGAATACCTTGTCTGCTTCTCCAACTGGTGCAGTCTCCTCTGCCTCATCTCCCTTTGTTTTGGGTATGGTTCTCCTTCCCATGCTACTGTGGCCTTGTGGGAGCCCAATTCTTCAGCTTCATGTAAGGGGGCCTATTGTACCCCATTGAGCACACGAACCCTGGAGACCCAGGAAGGGAGGTGAGACATGACAAATATTCTCAGAGATTATTTTCTGAGTCTGAGTATGGCTGGGGAATTTGTTTTTCAAAGATCATGTATTGCATGATCACAAGGATTTAAACAATGAAGGATTTATGGCATATCAAGTAATAGTCAAAGGTCATTTCACTCAAGAAAGGAAGAAGGCAATAAAAGATTCATTATTAGCCATATTTTAAACCCCAGAACTAGTGCCTTGAACATACTTTTTATACGGACATCAAAACCAGCATACACATTTTTGGAGGAAATATTTATAAATGCTAATATAAGATAATTAAAAATATTTAAATATTTCTTCTGAGTCTGTTTGCTAAATAGATTATTGCTACTTCAGAATTGCTAAATATAAGTGGGCAGAATTGTAAGATAAGAATGTGATTTATATGTGGACACTGACCTTTTCATTTCACTCTTAACAGTTGCTTAATATTCTCCAATAATGAAATTGTTTCCAGTAATAAAATTGCATTACAAAAACTTCTTAGGTTATCTGAGGCCAAAATTAGACACCTAGAATAACAAGAAAATAATTCTTGCCTGAGGCCTGCTCTAGACAAGAGAAGCATGGTTGTGCAATCATTGTAAATGTATTTTCTCCTGTAGAAGTTGCTGCTTAGGAGGTTCATTGTGTCCCAGCTAAGAGAGTAGAGGTGGAAATAGTGATGGAAGTGGGCTGAGAAGATCAGTGATAAAATAGTTTACCTGACTGGAATGGCTATAAAATTTATGGCCCGTGGTTAAGTTTGGTGAAGGTTTATTTACAAAATGAAAAAACATCCATTTGTGTTCATACCATGCCGATTGTTGAAATACGAATTGCTTATAAATACCTGTATTGTTCTGCCACTGTTGGCTATTCAACCCTACCCTCAGCCTTTCCTCTGGGAGTGGTTCAAACTTCCCATGGTTACTGCCTCCTTCCTTATGAGACCCTGCCCCTGCCCTACTCCCAACTTTTCTCTTACAGGGCCACAGTGGACTGGCTAGGAGTGGACATCTGACTCAAGCTGGTTCTCCTGAAATTTTTACGTGAATTATGAGAGTCATTTCCTTTTGGCAGGACTGAGTTTATAAGATGTGAAACCTGGGAACTTCCTGCTCAGAGGAGGAATCCCACTGAGAGGCTCAGACCATGGAGAAAGCATACTTTCTGCCGTTTGAGTGTTCAATCCCTTAATAACAGGATACTTTGGTATACTTCCTACATATTTTCATTGTGCTTAAGTCTGCCCCTTACCAAAAAGAATCCTGGTGACCACATAGACACTGTCCATAGGACAGATGTTTTATTAAAGGCTAGAAGGCTGTTGACATCAAAGTAATCCTGAGGTTTGTAACACTCTGAACTGGTTAGTTGTTGGACATGACTGAAGAACATGGACTTGTGTCTGTAGACAGCCTAGTGATTTATCGAGTAATTGATTGTCTTCTGATAAATATTTAATGGTCCACAAGTCCAGTTAAGAGGCCTAAAGACTAATTAGTCTCTTTTGGTGAGTCAGGACAGTTTGCAAACTCATTCTGTCTGCGTGATGAACATTCACTACTAACTCACTAGGGTGGATTCGACCCTAGCTGAGAAAGTAGATCCTTTCTGTAATCTGAGTCAGGACAACCTTGGAAAATACACTTGATGCTGTTTATCAGTAATATAATCAAGTAGCGAAAGTTTATGTTCTTTTTAAAACCTTCCCAGCCCTAAGTGAGTGTTCTTGTGATGATCCCCTAAAGATTTGATAAGCAGATTTCTGTTGAACAGGAATTTATTAGTAATGGCTTATTTTGTTGCCCTTTCCAGTTAGTGCTTACCTTTTAATTCACTGGAGTGACTCACTTGTATATTGAAGGAAGTATTTAAGAAACTATAGTAAGAGGGGCACATGACTTTTTGTGATAGCATCTTGTCATGTGCTAGACACTGCTGGTTCTTACACACTGAATCTCATTGAATTCAATCTTCAGAATGATGTTATAAAGTAGATATAGTAGACTCTCAGTTAACCTGAACTCAAGCAACCAGCACTCTCAAGTAACTGGCACTCTCAAGCAACTGGCACAAAAACTGATTATTTGCTGATTGCTTCAGCGTTTTGCTAGTTGCTTGAGAGTTTTGCCAGTTGCTTGAGAGTGCTGTGTATCCAGCACCTACCAATCCTCATAGGTGTCAGTAACTGAGAGTTTACTGTATTATTATCCTCATTTTATAAGAGAGGAAATCTAAGCACAAAGAAGTTAAGCAGCTTGGCTGGCGTAGGACATATGGCTAAGGAGAGGGTATAGCACACACTCACCAGTACTGCTTCCTTCAAATTAGGTTCCTTGCCTATATGAGTTATCTCCTTACTTGCCTTTAGGAGGGGAGTGGGCAGTGGTTACCATGGTAATCTCAAGGGAACAAAAAGCTTCTGGCAGCTCACCATGGATCATGATTTAATCCAGCTGTGGAAGAATCTTGATATCAACCAAGAATCACTCAACGACACACACAGACTGCCATTTTGATCAGAGGCTAGTTCCTTCAGGTTGTTAGCAATTATTAGGTGTTACCTTATAGTGATTGAGAACCTATGGGTCTCTGAATATCAACTTCTTATGAGTCTGATTCCTAGAGGTATACCACAGATATACCTGGGACTTCTGTTCTGACCTAAAACTTCTAAAGGGACCAGAATCATGCTCTTGCTTACATATTAATATAATTAATAATATATTAATATATCAACAATCAATATCTCATCACTAACTCCATTTTAGAGGCATCTGGGTTAATTAATAGAGTAATACAGTATTGATATTTTCCAACTAAATTGAATTAGATCTTATAAGGATTAAAATCTTTTGTAAATGGTTTTAATAATACTTTGTTTATTCTAGATTTTTTTTTTTAATGTTGCCATGTTTTTCCTAGCTTCCTAAGTATTACTGTAGTGGAATAAATCTGAATGAATCTACAATTAGGCAATGATATATGTTTCCATGATGAAACAAAGCTGAAGCATTCTTGCCTTGTGTATATATGGCTAGTCTTTTATTTTTCTGCTTTGACTTTGACATAGTATATAATATTGGGGCTGACACCCCATTATTGGGTACATGGACATATAGAACTGAAGGCTTATGAGAGCCCATGTGGCGAGGACAGTGGAAAGAACCTGAAAGTGGCAGTGAAAAGACTTACTGCTTTGCCATACCAGCTGTAGGACCTTGATCCTCATTTTCCTTGGCCTTAGAATGAGTTTACTGAGGAAAATGATCTGCAGGTTTTATTGCACTTAAAAACTGGAATTCTCTAATGCCAGCTGGTTGGCGATTTGTTTTCTGGTGTCTGATCACAACATAGAAGAAATAGAAGAAAGTATCACAAATTAGGTTGTTCATTGTGTTGAGATAGAAATTGAAGGCAGGAGGATCTGCAGAGAGCCTCAGCTTAGTTTCTCAGATGACTTGCCTCCTGTTTCCTTCAAAATGATGGGGAGAGATTTTAACCCCTATCATATTTCAGCATCTGTGGTTTCTTTCATGAGCAAGCATTATGATGGGTGTCAAGAACTTTTTGTGGTAATTTAGTTATTCTGTGGCATCATGTAATATGTGTGCTTTTGAGAATAATAGTTTTAGAAGCACTTGTTTACTTAAGAATGATGATATACAGAAAAGAGCTTTCTAAGTGACACCAGCTCCATACTTCTATGAATTTCATCTTTGAGCTCATTAACGATAGGAACTATTTTTGGCATTCTGTGATGTGCACTGTTCTTTGGGCCTTCCTCTACATGGCAATTATGGGAGAACCTTCGACAGGTGAGATTAGTGATTTATTTTAATTTAGAGGCTAAAAACATTGAAAGAAATTTTCTCTTTGAGAGGAAACATTGAGAAATATTTTAAAAATTTAAGGGTGACACATCAAAATTGCCATACTGGAACTGAGAACACTTTCTAATTCTAGTGGGCATATACACACTCATTTTTTAGGCAGTATATATACTAATTAATGTTCACGTTTTAGGAACAGGTATACTTCCATGAATCTCTTCCTTCCCATACTTATACCCATTGCCTTCATTAATATGAAGTTTAGGCATTTATTACCACTCGTCTAGATTACTGTAGGAATTTTTTAGCTTTTCTCCTAGCTTACACTCTTTTCTAAACGTTACTTTATACCTCATCAGACAGACCAAACCCAACTGTGATCAGGTCAAGGACCTCCAGTGGCTTCCTGCTGTTAACAAATAAAACCCGAACACTCTTGCTTAGCAGTGAAGGCCCACGGCAGCCTGATGGGGTTCCAGCCTTGTCCCTCATAACTCTCCAGCCAGAACTCTTAAGTCGTGGTGGATTCAACTGCTTGCCTTACTTGGGTTTTCTCTGTTGTTTCTTCCTGAGGAATCTGCTTGTGCCACTTCTTTATATATTGCTCTCCTTCCATCTTGCAATCAAGTCAAGCCCAACTGCAGGTCATCCCAAAAACTCTTCATTCACTCTATCCAACCAACTCATTCTGTTCGAATTATCTTCCCTTTAACTCTGCTAGAATACTGAAACTCACTTAAAGAACTGTGATTGTTCCTTCGTGTTGTTTCTTGTGTATATGTTCTTTATGTTAAATCCTTTGACTAGATTGTAATTTTTTGGGGCAGAGGCCATGTCTTTTTGTTTTGGGTTTTGTTTTTTTCCTTTGAACAGTACCTTGTACAGGATTGGCCATGATAACTGCCAGTTATTAATAAATGGGCTAGTAGATGAAGGGTTTTGGTAAATCCCTTTCCCTTGCAGCTTCTTCATTCTTGTTTCTTTCTTTGATCTAGAAATCTTTCACTAATATAAAGTTCGTGAATTTTGAGTAATATTTGGTACATGTAGATGTATCAGTCTGCTGTTAAACTGGTAAGTTGTAACCATTGCTATGATAACCACTAGACCTGAATCTAGTTGTTAGATTGCAGATCCTCTCACATACTCTGCATACCATCTCCTTTTTGGGAACAATCACTGCACAGTAGGTCATCTGCCTCTGCATAACCAGGATAATCCCCCCGGAGAGGTCCTCATCCAGATTCAAGTTCTAAGTGGAAGAATGATACGTTTTATGCCCAATACCTTATTTATTTTGTCTACATCTTTTGCTCCTTCTTTTCTAAGTCAAATCCTTTAGGCATTGTTGGTTTCCATTATTTATATTTTTCACCTTTAATTCCTTAATTGTGTCACATGGGACCTGCAAAATATTTCTCATTTTCAAAAGTTACCCTAAAGTAGATCCACTCTGTTAAAAGACTGTTTTTAACCTTCTAAAATTCAAATGCAAAGTGATCCCAAGTTTATATACAATTATAAATGCTTAAAAAGCTTATCCTGTTTCTGGCTTCTTTCAATTTTCTTTTATATGCCTTTTCTTTACTTGTGTGCTAGTTCCACTATTTGTGCAGGTTCAGTTTATTAGCTGATAACTGCTCTCTGGTAGCTGAGTCATAGATGCAACCTGTAGGAAGGGTCTGCTATCTTCCTTACTCCTCCTTACTGTATCTCACTCACTTGGCCCTCAGCATTTATCTGTTATTTTCTGTGAGCTGCTGAGCCTCTGTAGACATTTGAATTTTTGATCCCTGTTTGCTAGCTATGATCGGTGGCAGCTCCACCTCTCTAATTAAAAATGACAAAAGGAAAAGTAGGAATTTTGAAACACGTGAAAACCTGTGCTTGGTTGGGAAATAGCTGTTTCTTTATTGTGTATGGGATGGTTTAACACCTTTTCCAGGGTTGTCTTCTCTGGACTCCTCAGATGACTACCTTCTTTTGAATTAACGAAAGAGATGCTATTATATTTCTACATACTTTTTTGGTTAGGAGATGATAGGAATTGAGAACTGGGTTTTTTAGAGTCACTGATTGGTGTTACTGGATAAAAAAGATAGAGGAACAGTGATATAAAAAGAGAATGTGTTAATTTGTATAAAGTTGAATTAGTTTAATACATAGTTTAAAATGGCTTTACAGGAAAACAGAATGGGCAATTGTTTAATAGTATAATTCCAAATGTAAAATAGCCTCATAATTTCCCCATTTGTTCTCTGACTGCTGAAATTCCTTCACCAGCACAAAACTTTTTATTTCATACTGGGGAAGTAAGTTCAATCTTTTATTTCATAATGGGAAAGAAAGCAGAGACTTCTGAGAGTAGCAAAAAATGGTCTAAATTGACACAGGAACCAAGTGATGGTAGTAGATCTATATTGCAAATATGTTTCTACAGGGGACTAGGGAAAAGATGAAACCCAGAGGCCTGTAGGTCTGAAAGTAGTAGTGGGGTACAGTAAAGGAGAGGCTTAGAGAACCAGGATTTACTTTATTGGCTGCTTACTGTGGCTCTCCCAGCTACATTCTTTTTTTCATGTTAACATGTCTATGGCTGCCTTTTTTTTTTTTTTAAGATATAAATTGCTTTCAGGACTTTGAAAATTAATTCCATCAGACATATGGTTTGCAAACATACTCTACTTTTCTGTGTTTAAAAATATATTTCATATGTATAGCATTGTTATGATTTCTCTAGGAGTCATCCTTCATAAAAGTAACTAAGGAATGTTAGAATTTTTGTCAGTTTCTTGGCAAACAGTCTTTCATTATGTATTTAAACTCCATAGGACACACAATTTTAGAATTATTCTGGAATGTTTCCACATTTTATTTTGGAACTCAGCATTTGGTTACTCCTTATTAAACTCAATCAATAATAGTTTATAATAGTCATACATGTGTTAACTCTAAATGGCTACTGTACTTTTTACTTTAGCAAGAATGTTTTTGCTGTTCCTTTTCCCAGGGTGTTTATTTGAATATTGAATTTTGTGTGCATAACTTTTTCCTTGATACTTGGATTCCTGTAGATAATTTGTATGAAGATTATCTAGAGAGAGAATGCATAAATTTTAATGTCTAATGTTAGATTTTCTGCTTGGGAGGCATATGCTTGCCTCTAGAGTTTCCACTCTTAGAATATTTCCTATTACTTTCTCTTTTTATTAATTTTGGACATATTAAGGTCATCCTTAATTCTAGCCTGTTGCTTATTTTTATCTTGAATAGATTTCAAGTGTTATTTTAAAATCCACCAATAGTTGATTTCTAAATTCCTTTTCCTTTAAATCATAGATGAAGAAATATTATACTTTGCAAGAGTTTTATGCTTCCTATGCTGTCTTTTGGAGTAATTTTAGTAAATTACTGATTATAGCTCTTGGGAGATTGCTTACTATGCCATTCTGTTGGGAACACTAGTCCTATTTGGCTCAATGATTAAATAATCTTTGGCCCTAGGGCAGTTAACATCTGCATCCAACCAGATTACAGACTATGTGAGAGGTGGTTTTGAAATGAAACTTTAGACCTCAGTAGGTTACTTTTGGTCAGGATAGGTGACAATGGTGCTTTCTTTTGGCCCAAAAGCTGAGATTCTTCCTCCCTCACCCACCATTCAGGTAAAAGGTGGACAGTAACAAGAAGTATTTTGTATTTTATAAAAATAAATGGATTTGGAGGAAGACTGTGTTGTTTAAAGAAATCATTGAATTATAATTAGAAACATGAACCATTGTAACTGATTAATAGAATCTACATGGCATAGTATATAGTAAAGTTTTTCTTTTTAAATGAGAGTAAAATAAAATTCTGTAAGATTCTATGTCCTCAGAATATCTTGCAGATTCCTTTCATAATGCCTTTATCTTTATTCTTATCCTCTTTTTCCCTTCAAAGATATATAAACAGAAAAGGAAAGATGGTACATGTATTGAGGGGTCAATTAGGGTGTCAGTGGAAAGACCATCCAGTACATCCATGAGCAGACTGTTGATGCTCAAGGTCACCATGTGCAATATGAGGCATTTAAAGGGGAGTAAAATACATATGGATTGTCTGTCTCACCACTTAATTAGCCACAGGTGGATATCCCTGGTGGTTTTAAAGTCTCTGGTTAGTTTCTTTCTTCAACTCAGGGTTCTTCTCAACCACCCGTCATTGTGTGCTGACTAATGCCAACCACTTTCTTGTACAGCCTAGGCCCTAGAGTAGTGTCAGAGTCTGAGGCAGAATCAAACTTAGAAGACGTTGCTTGCTGCTCTCGCCTGGAAGGTAGAGGGGCAAGGAGTTGAGCAGGTTGACATTGTGGAACCCCAGGGAACATTTTTCTCCCTGTAGCCTTACAAAAATCTGCTTTCCTACTGCGCAGTAGAATCACAATGTTATGTTAGAGGTTTTGTTCACTTTTTGTTCACTCAATGATAACTGTCCTAAGTTTAAAAGTAAGCTGGGTGTCATTAGGTACATACTGGAACCTCGAGTACATTCTAACCTGAGTAGTTAGAAGTGAAATTATTATTCTGCTCCAAGGTAGGTATGTCACTTTCCATTTTGTTTGTTAATTCAGTTTAGGGATTTCTTTACTGAATTTCCCATGGATTGTATGTATATTCATTATCCACTTGACAGTTAAAAAGTTGGTCAGAAAAGTTATGTCTTCCTCATGATCCTAAATGAAAAATGAAGAAACCCAGAGGAAAAATTACATCTTCTCTCCTGGTTTATTTTTAGTGTTAGTAAAATGTCAGTGCTTTTTAAATGCTGAACTTTATAATGCACATGTACTTTGAATTATTTTGTTCAATAGAAAGAAGTATGGAAAGAAATTATATACTTTCTCATGTAGCTCAAAGGCCTGATCCATCCAAACTGGAGAAGTTATAGTCATCTTACGTTACTTTCAGTGTCTCTTTTGTTCTTGTAAGACCCACTTTCTTCCACACGCTGATATTCTCCAACAGCTTCCCACTGGTGATGTGTGTCTGGATGAGTACTTCTAGTGAACATGACCATTATTGAGATTAATTGTCATCTATTTGTTATTCCAGTGGTATTCTGTTACCTCAAGATAACTTACAAATCTAATTTACCTATGTGGCTATTTCTAGAATTTCAAGGCTCTGAAATTATTTTCTGCTTCTGAAGCACTCAAAAATCAAGGTGTTTTCTATTATCTTCAAAGTAAATTGTGTTGTTGGAAGGACCTCTGGTCTTGGGAGAAATAACCCCAAATGGTCACATATAAACAGAAAAGTGAATGCACTACATAGAATTATCAGAGAACTCTTAATGATAACAAAATACCTGTCATTTTTGGGGTATTTATTGGGTTTTGGACTCTTTATTATCCTAAGGCAATCACTTGGGAAGCAGGGAATATAGTTCAAAATCTTTTTCTTTGCATTGGAGGGCTTCTAGCATACCATGGTGGCAATTTAGGTTTCCAGTTTTAGTTTCCATTTTTCTACTATCAAAATTATTTTACCTGGTCTATATATGGTTCCCAAGAAATACACCCTGCATTTTTTAAATAACAGTTTTATTGAGATATAATTCACATAACCATACAATTTACCTATTTAAAATGTACCACTCCATGTATGGCTTTATGTATATTCATAAAGTTGTGCAACCATCACAGCAATCCATTTTAGAATATTCTCAACCCTTATCCCCCTCAACCAAAACCGAGATCCATACCTATTAGTAGTCACTGCCTTTCCCTCTACCTACCCTCTGCAGCCATTTATCTGTCCTCTCTGTCTCTAGATTTGTCTGATCTGAATGCTTCAGGTAGTGGAACCGTACAGTATGTGGTTTTTTGCAGGTGAATTCTTTCACTTAGCATGTGTTGAAAGTTTATTCATATTGTAGCATGTATCAATACTTCATTTCTTTTTATCACCACATGATACTTTATTGTATGAATATGTCATATTATTTTTACCCATTCATCAGTTGGTAGACATTTGGGTTGTTTCTACTTCTAGGCTGTTATGAATATGGTGCTATAAACATTTATGTACAACTTTTTGTGTGGATATGTGTTTTTATTTCTCATGTGTGTGTGTATGTGTGTGTATGTATGTGTGTGTGTGTGTGTGTGTGTGTGTGTGTATACTGTCTGGAAAAAAACACAGCCATTGTCAATATAAGGAGAATGGTTTGCACAATTATTCATGTAAACTGACAGCCAAAGAGATTGGACTGGGGTGTGCATGTGTAAACAATGACGACCTCACTGTACTAGTCAGTGAAGGTGCTAGGTGCTTTTGAGTGAAAATATGTACTGAGTAGCCTTAGCACTTCAAATGACTGAGTGAATAGAGCAGTGAATCTGCGTCAAATTTTGCATTAAGCTTGAATATTCCTGCTTGGTAACTGGGAGAACTGTGTGAAGTTTCAAGGTGCCGACTTTGAAGGGGACTGATGTATTATTGTCTTGTGTACAGTATTTCTTGTATCTTGTATCTTCTTAAATGAGTGCCTATATTTTTCTTATTACATTGCTGGATTACATACATATATACATATATAGGAGTGGAATTGCTGTGTCATGGTAACACTATTGAACCTCTTTAGGAAGTATCAGACTATTTTCTAAATCATCTTCATTATTTTACATTTTCAGCAGCAGTCGTTACTGAGGGCTCTAATTTTTTCACAACTTCGCTATTGTTATTATCTTAAAAAAACAAAACTATTACCATGCTAGTGGCTGTGAAATGGTATCACATTGTGGTTTTCATTTGTATTCACCTGATGACTAAGGGTATTGAACATCTTTTTATGTTCTTAGTGGTCATTATATATCTTCTTTGAAGAAATATCTATCTCAATCCTCTGATCATTTTTAAGGTGGATTATTTGTTTTTATATTATTGAGTTGTAGAGTTCTTTATATATTCTAGGTAAAGTCTCTTATCAATAATATGAGTTTCAATATTTTCATTCTGTGGGTTGTCATTTCACTATCTTAATAGTGATGCACAAACTTTTTAAAATTTTAACCAAATGTAACATATTTATTTTTTCTTTCATTGCATGTGCTTTTGTTGTCATAATTAAAAAGTCATCTGAGGACCTCAAGATTTATCCTTCTTTTTTTCTAAGAATTTTATTGTTTTAGCTCTTACACATGTGTCTTTTATTCATATGTGGTATAAGGCAGGGCTCCAACTTTGTCCTTTTGCATATTGAAATCCAGTTGTTTCACCATACACCTTGAATTTTTGAACTTTGATTTCTTTCCAGAATGCTCTTCTGTTTTCTTCTTGGCTGTTGAAGTCCTTTAAGTCAATTCACCTGCTTTCTGTGAGATATCTTTTGATCACTTTAACTTGAAGTGATTTCTCTCCTTTTAACTTAACCTCTTTATGGGTATGTTCTTTTCCTCTCTGCAGAGCTGGAGGCAGGGTATATTGTACTTTTCGTGACCTACAAAGTGTCAACTAATCCGTGTCCCCTTATGCCACAGTCAAACTCAGTGGAAGGCTGGAAGAGCAATGGGTTTTTACTTGGTCCTACAATTCTGACAACTTTTTTTTTTTTAATTCTAGGTCACCTTTATTATTTTTTAAAATTTATTTATTAAATTTATTGGGGTGACATTGGTTCGCACAATTACTTAGGTTCCAGGTGTACAATTCTATAATACATCATCTATTTGTTGCATTGTGTGCTCACCACCAGAGTCATTTCTCCTTCCATTACCATGTATTTGATCCCCACATCTCCTAATACAAGTCTCACATGTGACTATGTTTGAGATGGAGGAGGTAATCAGAGGTATTATAGCTATTTCATAGTGATATTGTGTAAATTCTTAAAACTTTATTGACAGTTAAGTACATTAAAATTATGGTATCTACTGCATTTTGAAAGAACAACAATATTGACACTTATGTAAATCCTTCAGAATTTAGTAAATAATTGTCTAACATTTGGTTTTTATGGAAAGGAATTTGGGGACAAGATTTCTTCTAATGAGAAATTCTATGTTATTATGAATATCTAGTATGCTTTAACTTAAATGAATTACAGAATGACATGCATCTTTTGTGACACAGTATAGATCAGTGGATATTCTACAAATTGTTGCTTTTATAATTGTTAAAATCCTTTTTGGATTATGCATTAGTGACCCTGCCATTACTGGGATTAGTAGAGAATTGTATGCCATTTTGTTTCTGGGTGAGGATATAACTTGGAGAATAAAGTTGTATTTCATAAGACATACTGTATGTTATTTTGCATTTCTAATATGCTTCCTTTAATAATTGACAAGTTATATTTTATGCAATGTATGGCAAATAAGTAGCTGTTCTATAATGTGTAATTGTCTTTTTCTGACGTTTATATTACTGAACCTACCCACCTATGCAGACATATGAGGACAGGGTACCCTGCTTTCCATGAAGTACTTTTGGGAATGTGGAATTAATCAATTCTACATTCCTTGATACTTTTTAATTCAATAATCTCACAACTCTATAATATAGAAAATATTCCCGGGTATCACTGGCACCTTTCCAAATGGCCAGGGAGGCCTATGAAGGCAACAGGATTTTCAACCAAGCAGTATCTCAATAACTTCACAGGATATTGCTTGGGAAATTAAAATTGTTTTTTTTTTTTATTTTGATACCATGTTTGGTTTTTCATTGCATTTCTTTTTGTGCTGGAGGTTTTTAGAGTTTTTCCAGGACATAGTGCAGTGTTAGCCACTACAGATTACTCCCTCTCCTTTCCGCTTTTCTGAGATCTTAGAATCGTCTGGGTGATGGCTGGGTCAGCGATGGCTATTTTAGAAGTTAAGCATGAGTGGTTTGAAAGAAAAATTTACACATAATTGCCCTCAAAGTGCATGTGTGAATCTCACATGTATTATACTGTACATTTTTATAGGGTGTGTGCAGTGTCAATTTGTACTCTGTAATAGAGATGAGATACCTGGTTTCTCAAGGCTAGCCTTGAGTTAATTAGGTGGGGCCGTCTTCCAGGTGTGTAATAAAGTTCTGGGCAAGTACTTATTGTGTATAGATTCTTCTCCACTGGTGCCAGAAGTTGCTTTGTGCTCCCCTGAAGTCTCAGCATTTTATCTGTCCCTTGTTGAGTGCTCGCATCACCTTCCACCCACTGTTGTAACTTAGCTCTAGCTATCTACATCTTTATCTCCCTTCTTGTTTTTTTAAGTCATGATGTTCGATGTTTGCTTAGTTGATGTGGCAGTGCTGGGCAGCAAACATACTAGCCCTCAGCTTTCTGGGCAGGTGATAAGATTGCACTTCTTGGTGTAGAAGTAATGCATGTGACTTTCAGGTGGAAGCATTTAATAGCTAGTGCTCAACTCTTACGTTTCCTTCCCGTTAACTGTGATCATTTGTTGAGATGGAACCTGAGTCCCTGAATGGCTGCAAAAACCAGAGCCCTCTGTTGACCTGCAAAAGACATATAGCTTCAGTGACATGCTTTAAGCAGCTGAGAGGTTCGATTTATTTGTACAAAGCATAACCTAGCCTGTTCTGACAGATGCATTAGAACTGTACTTCCAATATGATAGCCACCAGCCACACGTGTTGAGCTCTTGAAATATGGCTAGTCCAATTGGAGATAGGCTGTAAGTATAAAACACAAACTAGATCTTGAACACTTAGTATGCCAAAAAGTACATAAAATATCTCATTAGTAATTTTTAAATGTTGTTTGGTGTTGAAATAATATTTTGGATATATTGGGATAAATAAAATGTATTATGAAAATGAATTTTAATAACCTGTTATGTTTTACTCTAAAAAATTATGTGTGTGTTCTGTGTTATCTTTCTGTTGGACAGTGCTGCAGTGAACTATAAGCTTATTGAAGACAGGAGCTCTCTCTGTTTCACACTGTTTTCCCACAAGGTCTAATGGTGTCTGGGATATGGGATATATTAAATAAGTACAAGTTTCATGAATGAACTATGTCTCCATTCATATTTAGTTAAATATTAAAAAAATGCAATCTCCAACATAAGCTTCTTTGTATTTTTTGTTTAATAATCCCCTCTTTTAGTTCTTTTCGCTGAAGAATAAAATTCTTAATCCTTTTAATCCATCAGAAAATCAAATGCTTGTTTTTATGTTGTGTTTATGTTAGTTCATGTTTTAAAATGTTGCATACTGCCAAAATGTGAGGATTATGCTCATTAAATACTTGCCCTGATCAAATTTTTAGTGAGATCACTCCTTCTGACAAGCGTTTTCTATCTTTGTAAAAAAAACCAAGCAGTCCCTGTTTGTTCAGTTATAATTGTGACCTTTATTTATCTGCCAATGTCATCCTTTATATTATTTATTATATTGTCTTGCCCTTTGTATGAGATTTTGTCCTGCGAATCGAAAGGAAGCAAAGGGAGAAATGAAGTAGCCCTGACAACCTTCTGCAACATCAGGTGCGGGGGACCCCTTGTGTGAGCAAGTAGGACTGTCAGTTTCCAGATGAGTGATACAGAAAGCAAAATAGGCCGTGAAAGGAGCCCTCAAAAGTGACAACACATCTTTAAAAAATAAAGGGTGGAGGAAACACAAAGCAACAAAGATGCTGGAAAAAATTTTAGGCCCTTAATAAATTATGGCCCTTGGCATAAGAATATGGCCCTTGAATCTAAAGGGAGTTATGGAAGGACATGTATTCGGCTGCTCCATTGGCTAAGGACAGGAGGGAGAGGGGGCATAGGGAAAGAGGAGATAGATGCTCTATCAAAAGACTGTGGAATAAGCACAGACTTCTCCATAAGCCAATCTATATAAAATTTCATTTGCATAAAATCATGTATTATGTGTGGGTGCATAGACATACATACACGTCGGTTACCAAAATGTTAGTGGTGAGGCTATGCCTGTATGGTGGGTGAGTTTCAGGTGATCTTTGTTATATGTTTTAACTTTTTTCCCAAATGCTCATTTTGTAAATGTGAGCATTTGGGGAAAAAGTTAAACATATAACAAAGTAAATAATCTTATCCAGCATTTTCCATGTACATGAAACAGCAAGATAAAGTTTAAGGACCCAGCCAGAAGTTGTCTATTCTGTTTGTATCCCGTTGAAACATCTGTCAAATTATTATAAATTAAAAAAGATAAATAATCATAAATGTACTAAGTAAAGGCATTCATTTTGGTTATAAGGAAATATTTTAAATATTTTTATTTATAGGTGTGGTAGCCTCCTCGCTGAGTTAGGCTCCTATCAACCTTCTAACTGAAAAAGGAAATAGCTGTTTCAGATCATGGAAGCTTCTTATCTGAAAGTGAACATTTCTTTGTAAAGAAAGAAAATGCTTTTGTAAGATTATGAAGATTTGGGAATTATGCCATGAGGGTACATGCTGAGTAATATCAGTTTTTGAGGCTGGCTGCCAAGTTTTGTCTAAGAAAGGCAAATATGGGGTTTGTTTTGCAATATCTGGAAAATTTCTTGGAAAATCTTTCCAAGATGAATTTAGTGTGAAGGCAGTCTCCTTCCAAAAATTACATGTAGAAAGAGGAAAGGAAAAACAAAGTGTAATCAGATGTGAGATGAAAAATGTTTATATTTCTCCCAAGGGATTGTGACCCTGTTGAATTCAATTACATGTCTGATAACCTCATAGAAAACATCCTCGTGGTTAGTTTTACTGAAACTCTTGAGCAAGGGCAAAGTAAAGAAATTATCCCTCATGATCAGTTCACTTTGCTCCATCTTTAAAAACATGCGAAAGTTAAGGTATTACATGTGAAAACCATTCTGAATTCCTGGGGATCATGGGCAAGTCTTTGAAACCTTCTGATCCCCATTTTTCTCATTTACCTAGTCTGGAGGATTTGGATCGTAAAAGTTGCTACGTTCATTTCTAGGTTTTATTTTTTAAAGGAAAATACAAGTTACGTTATAGTTTTTGACATATAGCATTGTATGACTTCCCCCAAAGTCCCTTCCAGTTTTCCGCACACTGTGAAAGCCGCTACTTGATTGTCACAGGATTGTGTTTTGACTGGAAGAACCCACCCAATACAGGTTTAGATGGCCATACAGAGAAAGAGATTCAGCAATGGTCTCCCCATTGCAGGGGCAAACATCCCTTGTCCTCAAGTCTTGCTTGAGAGGCCACCTTGCTGCCTGATGACTCTGCCTGCCTGGAGTGAGATGTCTGCTCAGGTTCTTTGAGAGGCACAATCTGAGTCTTTGTCAGGCAAGTCCTTGCTGCTCTGAGAGGCTCCAAGCCAGAACAGAGCCTGCAGGTGTGAACTGTGAAGCTGTAGAAGGCTACAGTGCATTTTGCTCTGGGACTGTTCATACCTGTTTCTCCTGATCAGCTTGGGAGTTGATGGGAGTCAATCCAGCATATTTTTGAGCAACTCTTGAATTAAAGATGGATTTCAGGTGACATTGAGACTTGACTATACCAAGTAAGATGATATCAAAGCTGTCTAATCTGTTTATCATTCTTCAATTGAAGAAAAACTGTGTATGATTTATTTATTTATTTTACATTTATTGAGTTCCTACTATATGCCATATTGGTAACAACAAGTATGAAAAAAATGAAACAGTACTATGCAATAGATAAAGACTGGAAAGAGAAACTAATTTAGGTCGGGACAGCCTCACTGAGGAGACAGCATTTCCTCCTCAGTGAAAAGAAGGAGCCAGCCATGTAAAGGTCTGGAGTTAAGATATTCCAGGTAGACTAACAAGCAAGGGAAAGGTGGGAGTGAGCTTCACATGTTCAAAGAACAGAATGAAGTCAGTGTGGCCAGACTGCAGTGTGTGCTGGGAGAATGACAAGAGTTGGTTGAGATCAGAGAGGTGAGCATGGGGTCAGGTGAGGCTTGTAGGGAAAGTTTGGATTTCAGTGTAAGAGCAGTTAATCTTTGGAGGGTGTAAGCAAGAGAATGACACCACCTGATTGGTGCTTTTAATGGTTCCTCTGACTGTTTGGTAAAGAATGGATGGTGGAAGAGTAGGGCGAAATGTTTAGCAATGCAATAATCCAGGTGAGAGATGATGGTAACTGAGACAAGATTAGTGGCAACTGAGAAGAGAAATATCATGATTTTGGAACATGTTGTAGGGGAGAGCCCACAGGGCTTATTCATCAGTGATTGTAGGAGAATTAGAAAAAGCATGGATCAAGGATACTTCCTATGTTTTGGGCTTGCATTACTGGGTGGACAGTGATGCCATTTACCACGGAGGCGGAGACCCGGGGAGGGACTGGCTTGGAAGCATAGATATTTTGTTTTTGCCATGTTAACTTTGAGCTGCCTATCACATATTGAAGGGGAGAGGTCAGAGAAGTTGCTTGGAACTCAATGGAAAGGCTCAGACTGGAGGTTTAAATTTGGGACTCATTGGCATGAAAAACTAAATAAAACTGTAAACCAGTCCTGTAATTTATCTTGAGTGTGTGCTACTTTCAGTCAGAAAAAATCTCCTTTGTGAAATGATATGGTAATTATTACTTATTACTTAGGCTTTTGGTAGTAGTTGATTATCAGGCAATTCGAATCACCACATCACATTTATCTGATAATTAGTATTCATTTGCAGGCATGGATAACAGACTGACTCACTGAATAAACAAAATACAGAGCACAAAATTTGTCCCTACAGCCATGTGTGTAAAGTTCCTCTTCAGGTTTTTTTTCTTAGGCTCAGGGCTGCTGAATTATTGAGAGTTTAATTCAGAATTTTCATTCTTTTTCATTGCTAAATCAATGGCATTATTCTCTCATAGTATTGTGTATGTTGGGAGGAATGCTGTTGAGGGAAATTCTATTCCGCACTCACACTCGTATGAACTGAGCCTTCAAAAGCTGTTTGCATTGGCAGGCCTAGAAGCATAAAACTTAGCAGAAGTGATAAGAGTGGTGATTCCTCTTATTGCATGTCCACTAAATGCCTGTTTTGATGCTGCTTGTTTTGTATAGATTGCCTCAAAAACTTATTAAAATCTCTGCAAAGTAGGCATTTTTGTTTCTATTTTAATGATGAAGAAACATAAGCTTAAGGTCACATGACTAGTAAATAAGAGTCAGGACTCAGATTTAGGTTTGCCTGGTTCCAAATTTATTACAATTTTTATTCTAACAGGCAGTTAGGTTACCAAGAATTCCAGCCGTGCTTTCTCCTATCAGTCTTTCTCTGTCTTTCTAGCCAAATACGCAGTTAGCTACCACCTACATTTTTCTTTTTAAAAGTGGTCACCTGAGGCACACATGCCCACCCTCTGATGCTCTGCTTTCTGTCTGTAGATTTCAGCTCTAATGTCTTAAGCCATGCCTGCCTTCTCCCCAACCATGCACCCTATCACATTCTATCTAGTATTCTATTAGTTAAACAAAGCTCACATTCTTTATAACCTTTCCCTTCAGCATTTCCTTATACTCTTGCCAAAACTCAATCTTGGCTTTATTCTAAGTTGTAAGTTCCCGGGCCAAATTCATCACCAGTGGTCACTTGTTTCACTTTCTCTGGCTCTCAGAGTGAGGAGCAGCGTTCAGCAAATTTCCTGCTTCCCACCATCACATCCAGACTATTGTTTGTTCATCGCCTCACAAGAACTTGTGTTTTGAACTCCACTCTATCCTTGTATACCACACTTTTCCCATCTTATATTCAACTCATCCCTTCTGCTTGCTTCTCACCCCATTAAGAGCTTGCCTTTGCTGACTTCCTCTCTTCTGTTAGCTTCAGGAAACTGAACACTTATCTGGTGTTCTAATCCCTACCCTTAGAGATCTCTGGCCTCTGGACCTTAAGCAACTTTATTTGTATGACCCTCTTGCTCCTTAGAAGCAGAGCTGCACTTATCATCTGAAATGATCTCAGATGATAATCATTTGTGGTTCTAGCTCTTCTCAGTATTCTCTCCTATTGAATCTTGGCTTTATGCTCACTGTAACATCTCTTTGCTCCATCCATTGCTTTGACATGCCACATTGGCCTTACCTGTCTCCCTATCCATATGGACCTTTTGGTCTGTCATTTAAACTCAGTACTTGCTTGTTTCAAACTCTGGTTCCTATGTCCTATTTTAATTGCTCTACAAATCTCCAGTTCTGAGTAGACTTCACCATTTGATTTCTCTGTTGCTGCTCTCACATTACTGAGTTAAAAAAAAAAAGAAATAAACCATGCTTTTTTTTTTTTTTTTTACAATAAAAATGTTTATGATCACATTTAAACATATAGCCAAAATTCTCATTGTTAGTTGAATCAGTGACTCAATCACACCATCAAAGGCTTGGGGTCTTTCCATTCTCTCCCCATCTCATTGCTCCTATTAGGTCAGCTTCAATCTGAGTAGTTATCTTCTTGACTGCAAGACAGCTGCTGCAGTTCCAGGGGCCATACAGAGACAAGACTCAGAAAAATAGGTGTGATTGATCATACTGCAAATACCAATCCAGAATTAGATCTTCTCTTGCTTCATTGCAGTCTCATTGCCTGTTAGCTCCCAGTTGTGTTCCCCATTAGAACGAGCCTGAGTCTTTTCCAATTCTAATCTTATTGGGCCCCACTACTTTTGTTTTATTCCATCAAAATTTTCTCCCATATCTGTTCCTGTTGCCTCTACACTATGGTCCCACCCATTCACTCCATTTCCCCTACCCCTGCCAAGAAACTCTTCCTGAAGAATGGTGCTAAGCATGTCACTTGTAGTTCAGTCCACTTCTAGTGGGTCCCTGGAGTTTAGAACCTTTCCTTTGGCATTCAAGATGCATCACGACCTGGCCCCATACTACATCTTCAATCTTAATTTTCTTTATTCCTGTTCTTAACTTTCCCTCCACTCTGCAAATGAAATTACTACACACTTTAAGGTCTAACTCCAATGTCATTTATTGTAAAAGCTTTCCTGATATTTCTCAATCTCAGCAAGAAATTATAGTCTTTTCTGAATTTTAAAGTCAATTATATAATTTTAAATTTTGTATAATTATTTTTATGTACCTCCAGTATTGATTGCTCTGTAGCCCCAGTTTTCAATATTTCCCACTATTTCCATCATTTGAACAATTTTTTAAGTGCTTGTTGTCTCGTTGTTTTAGTTGTTTATACTTTTTTCCTGGCCTCTGATCTTACCAAAGCTAATAGTATCTATTATGTGCTTAGAGGACATCTGACTTTAGAGGCCTCTGGGACTATACATAATTTTGCCTGGAAAAAGCCCAAACACTGTAATAAAAATTGTCCCCCAGGGTATATTGATATATATTGATATGAGGTTGTTTGTGTCTGTTCATTTTTAACATAGTGTTTTTGTTAAGAAACATAGCAAAAAGGATTTAAATAAGTACCACCAAGTTAACATTGAGGTACCCTGTTTTTTCCTAACATCACTCCACTTTATAGATTCTACCTTTAAATTACCTGTGAAAGTTATCTTCTTCCCATTTGCACTGCTGGTGTCTCATTTCTGACCCTTACACCTCTCTCTGCCACCGGTTTTGTCTCAATTTCTTCTGCTATTTACAACAGACTTGTCCTCACCCAAAACAAATCTAGTGATTTCACTCCTGTGCTTTTACACATTTGCTGATTCTCTAGTACTTCTAGAAGTAAGCCAGATTCACTTGTGGGAACTCAAGTTCCCTTAGATTCCCAGTTGCCTTCCCCAGGTTCAGCTCTTATCACTTCCTCAGCTCTGCCTCCTGTCTTGGCCTTGCTGAGAGTTTCAGTATTTCCAGAAAAACCCTTATTTCTGAGGTGTGAAATAGCCTCCTCATTTCTTACCCTGGCCAGTCCCCATTGATCACTTACGACCAGCTCAAATACCATCTAGTTTGTGAGGTCTTTGCTGACATCCTCAAAGAATGAAAGAATGGCATGCTTTCTATTTTCCTGTACAATCCATCCATTCATTCATTCATTGAAATCCAGATGAGAAATGCTGGGATACAATGAGATATATGTCCTTACATATGGATTGTAAGAGGCTGTATAGGGATATGTACAAGAAAATGATAATACAGAGGGGATTGGAGGGGATCAAATTTGAGAGACCCTAGTATATTAGAAATGTTAATGCTTAGTGCTGAATAGATGTGGTGGAGTGCAGAAAATAGAAGAGAAAAGAATAATCCCCAGATTTCTGCCTTTAGTGACATAATAGGTACGTGACCATCCATGGAGGTAGAAAATAAAAGGAAAGAATATGCCAGGTGGAGAGTATGTGTTTAGTTTTAGGATATCTGTAGGGTAGCTCAGTGAATATATCCAGCACACAATGGAATAAATGGGTCAAGAGCTCAGATAAAATAAATTGCTGGGAGATTTCAATGAGCAAATGGCAGTTGATGTCATGGAGATTTCTGAACTTCCCAGGTAGTTGATTTATACCTTTCTTTCATTTCCATACCATATTGTAACATGATTATCTGTGTCTATGCCTTGGTTCCCCCATAAGGACACAGACTCACTTATTAATTCACCTTGTATCCCATCAATTGCTTTGTACATAATTTTACTTTAAATGAGAGAATGAATATATGAGTTCATTCAGCTGTGTCTTAATCATGAGTGAGAAGAGGAATGTAATTGATTCATTAATAATAAATAATTTATTAAGCACCTTCTTTGTACTGGGTAGTGTCCAGTGAAGATGACACAGTAGTGAAAATGACAGGTGGGGGAGGGGATCAATAAGAAAGTAAATAAACAAGATAATAACTGATTAGAGCAAATACTACAGAGTTTTAATCATGTGCCAGGGCCTGTTCTCAGCACTTAATATGAATTTAAAATGTTAGTTCTCAAAAAAATTCTATAAGGTAAATGGTATAAATTCCATGAGGGAAATTAAACAGAGTAATATGGTGGCTAGTGACTCAGTGGTGGTGGGTCTGTACTTTGGTTAGAATGGGTAGAGAAGGCTCACTGAGCTTACATTTGAGCTGAACTGTGAAGGAAGCCAACCATCAGGAGATCTGGAGGAGGAATATTTTATGCACTGTTCAAGTCAATTAAAAACCTTCCTTATTTTTAATGCTAAAAGAATAAAGACTTTTCTTAAGCATCGAGTTGCATACACTGTCCTTCAAGTATACTGCACCTCAATCCACCTACACTCAATCAAACCAGCAATAGTTTTTCTTTTACAATGTGAAGTTGAGACAAAAGATCTTTCAGTGTTCATTAAGACATCCACTTGGCTCCTGTTGGTGGGGATTGGGGAATTACACTTCATTTCAAATCACTAATGTATGACAAAGATCATCAGGGAAATTATATGAAAACAAGTGTAAAAAAAGATTTTGATTTTAAAGTAGACTAAGTTTGGAAACTAAAAGAAACAGTAAAATTATAGTGGTAGGGGAGGGGGTGGGAGAGGAGGGGGGGAAGCTAAATATAAGGTGATGGAAAGAGAAGTCACATTAGGTGGTGAACTTATTATACATCAAGTTGACAATGCACTGTAGAATTGTATGCCTGAAACCTATGTAATCCTTGCTAACAGATGTCACCCCAATAAGTCTAACAATAAAAATGAATTAAAAAAAAAAAAAACAA
>PVJL010012197.1:0-38729 GCA_004026885.1 Lyroderma lyra
CTGAGATGTTCTTTTTCAGCCCAGACCTGTGATCTGCTTAGGAGCTCATCGGATGAATGAACCTCCCATCTGGCAGGGACTTGAGAGGCAGCAGGAAAGCACTGGTGTAGCTAAAGACTCCATTCCTCTCCTCTCAGAGCTCCCTACTTACTGAAGGCAAGGAGAAGGAACCAGTATATCCCTGAGACTACATGAGGCTGACTATGGGAGGACCTCTGAATCCACTGTCCTTTTCTGAGTCCTTGACTCAGTTCTCTAACTGCAGATGGGATCAGTGTTGGCCAAGCCCAGGGTTCGTGGTATTTGCCAAGCCACGAAGTGTTAGATTTGGTTAGGTTTGGAGATGGGTGGGTCCATCCCGGCCCTTGCACTGTTCCTGGTTCAAGGATGAGCATTCTGCATCTCACTGGGTGGCTGTGCTCTGCCCTGGAGCTCCTGACCCCCTAGCCTGAGAGTGGATGGGGAGGAAAATGACCTGCCCTCCCTCCTCCCCACGGGGTGGGCTAAACCCCACCTCTGTCCAGGATAAGCAGGAAGGAGCAGGACCTTCTCCCTCTCTGCCTCATCTTCCCATCATGCTCACCCAGCAGTAGCAGCTTGACGGTCTTGGCTTCCTTGTCAGCATCTTCCTGCAGCTTCTTCTCCAGCTCCTTGGACCTCTTAGCCAGTTCTTTGTCCTCAGCACTGATTCCACTCCCCATCTTCCTGCTGTCTCCTCCTGGGCAGCTTCCTCTGGCCCTGAAGCTTCTCTTCTAGGCTTTCCTGTCAGTAAGATGGAAGATAAGGAAAAAGTAAATTGGGATTCAGTATCAGGTTCTCAGGCCTCTTAAAAGCTGGGGTGTGGGGGCTGGGTGAGGGAGCAGGCTGCAGGTTCCTGTCCCCTGCCTGTCCTGGCTGAGCCTCCTTCCCCAGCTGGAGACCCACTTAGTCTGGGGATTGTAGCCTTTGTATCTAGCAGTGTGATGGGCCAAGCCAATTAAGAGATCAGTATGATGAAGGGCAAAGACTCAAATGTTTCTGTGACTAGGGAAATGATCTGGATTCTCACAGGAGGACGGGATGTGGGAACTGGAGCTCTGGAATAGGTAATAGCTGCCCCATCCTTTGGAGAGGCTGATCTCTACAAGTCTGTTCCTCCAATTCAGTTGCCTCTCAGAGCTAGAGATTGGACGCACAAACATAGGAAGCTCCAAACTTGGTCTTGGTTTCAAGGGCTTCAGGGCATTAAAGCTCACTCCTCCATCACTGCAGCCTGGCCCTGGCAAAGAATTTTTGTTTGAGGTGGTGCTCTTCTGTGGAAACACTAGAAATGTTTCTTCCAGCTCCTCCAGTAACTGCTGCACCAGGAGACTGTCAGCCCTGTTCTTGATGTTGGCTCCTCCCTTTGTACATACTCGAGTTATTAGCATTTACTGCTTCACACTCTCCATCTGTTTTACTAATGGGTTTCCCCTGGACTGAGTTCCTCCCCCTGAGGTCAGGGACTAAATTTGACTCATCTTTGAATCCTTCAGACCTTTTGGTTTATTGGTAGATATAAACTCAGTGAAAATTGGGTGAATGAAGGAAGGACAAATGGTTTATGGTGCAGAGAATGGGGCTCCTTCCCCTCCACCCTCTAAAGCCACCTGGGGCCCAATTTCATTTGCTGAGTGAACTGCTGGTTTGGTGGGGGTGGGGGTGGGGGTGTGTGTGTTTGCTGCCCTTTAACAGACTGCTAGAGGACAGTCTAGCAGGCACCTCAGACATAATGAAAACTCTCCATCTGTCGGTCCTATTTCTCTGTGCCAGTGACTTCAGTTTATTTAGATGAGTCGCTGGGGGAGCCGCCTCAGAAGGAGATACTTTAGAACTTTGCTACCGAAATGTGGTATAAGGCCCAGCATAGGTCACCTGGGAGCTTGTTAGAAGTGCAGAATCTCAGGTCTTAAACCAGACCTTCTCATTCAGAACCTGTATTTTTAACTGGATCACAGGTGACTTTCAAGTACATTGAAGTTTGGGAAGCATGACCTAGAGCAAGCTTGTCCGACCCGCAACCGCGCGGGCCCCATGCTGCCCAGGATGGCTTTGAATGTGATCCAATACAAATTTGTAAATGTTCTTAAAATCATGAAAATTATGCATGGGCCTTATTTCTTTGTTTATCTACCTATCTATTTAGCTAGCTAGCTAGTTCAACAGCTATCGTTAGTATATTTTATGTTTGCGGCCCAAGACAATTATTCTTGTTCCAATGTGACTCAAGGAAGCCAAAAAATTGGATGCCCTTGGCCTAGGGAGCACCTGGTCATTTCCTCAAACTCGCCTAATCATAAGAATCACCTGGAATGTATTTCATCACAACTTGGATGCCACTGATTGGAAGATCACTCTAATTTCAAAGATGTCCAAAAACAGGTATTATTAAAAGGGTGTGTCTTAGAATCAACAAGTTGCAGTAACAGTGCTAATTCCAGAGCCTGAGAAACGGTATTTTAAACTAATAAAGGTGATTGTCATCATCTGCCAAGTTTGAAAATCCCTGAACCAGAGCAGTGGTTCTCAACTTTTGGGGCACCTTGGAATTTACTTAAAGAGCTTTCTTAAAAGTCCTGATTTAATTGGCCTGGAGTGCAGTCCAGGCAAGAAGATTTTTTAATTTCCTCAACCAATTCTAATGTGCAGCCAAGGTGGGGAACTGTTGAACGTGGAGGATTTAACTTTCTCTTTCCTTTTAGAGTTGGGATGGTGTGGTGGTGGCCCGTCACACTAAGGAAGGGGGAGGTAGAGCCTAGGTCTCTCACCTACCAGGAACCCCGAGCCTCCACTGATCATGGTCCTTCCCACCGCCTTCCAGCTGCATATCTGGGGATCAGACTGCGAAGCGCTGGGCCTGCAGCCCAGACTCTCAGGGCTGATGGAGAAGCAGGCAGCCACCACGGTGCCTTCCATGGGGATCATGTTTTCCCAATCAAAAATTGGCAAGTGCTTATGGACTTAGGGGAAAACAAGAGACTGTCTTTGACATTGTGACTGTCTTGGAATCTTGGCTATAGAGTTTCAGTAATGATACCTACCCTACTCTACCCACAATATTGGTAACTTATACCTAGGCCAGAGCTGTGCTGGAGCCTGCACTGTTCACAGCAAGGGACCGCCAGGAACTGTGCTAGTTAATTTATATGGCTCATAACAGTTAATTCGCACTCTGACCTCAAGGTAAGTGGTTGGTCCCCAATTTATAGACCGCTTAACTGAGACTTGAGGGTTCAATAACTTGTTCAAGGTCATATAGCTTAGTAAACAGGCAATCCAGGTGATCTTTCTTTCTGCTTTCCCCACATAAGCAGCCAGTGAAAGAACAATTGGACAGAAAAGACAGGCAAATGCAAGGAGCTTAAGCACAGCAGCACTTGCTTTGTTAAAGGAACCACTGACTTGTTTCACACGTGGGGAAAATGTTTGGGCCTGTTCCTTTTTCAGCTCCCACCTCTGCAAACTTTTGTGTTGCTCTGCTTGTTTCCTAGCTTGCTGGCTCCCCATTCCCATGACTAAGCTGAGTAAGAGAACTGGCCCTCACCTGGCCTCTGACCGCACAGACCCACTACTGCACATGCACCTGATGCCTGTCACCCCTGCCTCCCACCTCCAGGTCCGGTGCCTTTCCTCTGGTGTTTATACTTTATCACTGCATTTGACTTCAGTGTCCTGGTGGAATAGATTGTGCATGTAGGTGCCATTCCCATTTTAGAGGTGAGCGAACTGAAGCACAGGAAGGTGATCCTCATATTAATAAACAAGTTAGCATCGGAATCTGCTAGAACTCAGGTGTCCTAGTTCACAACTCTTGCAACTAAATCACTATTGCCAAACAAATTTGGCCCTGTTTCCTGAGCTAAGGGGAGATCTCTGGATCTGTTTTATACACATTGATAGGGACTTGAGGGTGAAACCTGTCCCATCTGGAGTGAGGGGGACATGAAGAATGAGGAGCCACCTTCTGGATTTGCCAGTCCAAAGGAAGAGGTGGGGTAAATTCAGAGAAACAATGAAAGGAACACTATGCTAGTGCTGAAGAATTCAGAGGTGTTTAAAATCTTGCCTCCACTCCAGGGAGGAAAGACAATGATTCACACATCTAACTGTCATACTGATAAATTCTGAAATAGAAGAAAGGAGGGAGCAATTGTAAAATGAACAGACTTTGAACAGAGAAGCAGAACACAATAGAAATGGAGGGTAAGCATTTTGATGGGAGGAAAGAGCATGAGAAAAGGTTTGGACAAGTGCTGATGAGGATGTGGAGAAAAGGGAATGCTTATGCACTGTTGGTAGGATTGCAAATTGGTGCAGCTACTATGGAAACAGTATGGAGTTTCCTCAAAAAATTAAAAATAGAACCACCTTATGACTCAGCAATTCCACTCCTGGGTATTTATCCAAAGTAATACAAAACACTAATTCAAAAAAAGTATTTGCACCCCTATGTTTACTTCAGCGTTATTCACAATAGCCAAGATATGGAAACAACGGAAATGCCCATCAGCAGACAGTTGGATAAATTGTGATACATTTAAACAATGGAGTATTACTCTGCCATAAAAAGGAAATTTACCCTTTGCAACAACATGGATGGACCTAGAAGTTATTTAAGAAAAATAATTCAGACTGAGAGAGACAAATACCACGTGATCTCACGTAGAATCTAAAGAAACCAAATGAACAAAACAAAAAAGTCATGGAGGCATGAGGTACACAGTGTGCTCAGAGAAGACTGGTGGGAAATTGGATGTGACTGGACTGGAGTGAAAGTAAAAGATGCAGTGGAGGAGCGGGCTGGGAGGTGAGCATAGGAAAGGGAAATGGGTTAGGTACTGAAGGGCCTTGAACAACAAGGGGTGTGTGTAAAACCCATGGACAACATAAAAAAGTACAGACGGATACAGCTGCGTGGTGCTGTAAACAAGACTGGGTGACTAGGGTGGCTGGCTGCTGGGAAAAACTAAGAAACGAGCTGAACAGCTTGGTTCTAGATTGAAGTAGTTACAGGATAGGGTTTGGGAAATTGTCCTGGCCAAGAATTTTTGTAAGGCTGCAGGCGTTCACTCCCAAATCATATCTGCAGAGTGGTCTGGCCTAGGTAGGAGGCTGACATCACAAGTGAGCTGCAGGCCAGAGCTAAGAGAAACAGTTCTTCCCGGAAGTACAGAGTGCGTTGTAGTCAGTGGGGGCCTGGGATTCAGGGAGGGCCATTTAGGGAACCGTCTGGTGAGTAGGCTTGGAGGAGAAGAAGCTGTGTTAAGATCCCAGAGGCTCAAGGACATCATTAAGGCTCCAACGTGAAAGGTTATAGGGAATGACTCACTCTTTCCCAAACTACTCTATTCAAACAATGGAACTCCACTGAGATTCTTGCTGGTGTTATGTAGGTGGGGAGATTGATGTTTAGGTGTAATCAGGGCAGACTTCCCAGCAGGGACAGTATACCAAATGGCCTGGAAATGGAGGGTTACATGGAGAGGGTGTGTTGCACATGGGGCTAGGGAGGAGCATTGAAGGGACTGACTAGTGAACCAGTTTGCTTGGGCAGGGTGGAGGGCAAGGATTGTCAACTACAGGCTGGTTAAGTAGGTAAATAGGTAGGTCTGGATTAAGGGGAATCCTGAAGAGAACTAGCCTAGTGCAAGATACCACTGCTTAAAACTATGTCAAAATTTGCATTTTTATTAGAATATAGTTGACATTCTACATCTACATGGTTACCTAGTGCTTGATTTTTAATTTTGAGGTTTATTTTATTATTCATTGTTGGGAGCCCATCAGTCTCAAAATTCCTAAGGCTACCAAGACCAATTTAGTCTGGCTTTAAGACCCAGCAGAGTATTGGGGGTGGGGTGTGGAGGTTATTATGGACTTTTATAAACTTTTGTTATTTTCCAGTCCCTTCATTATTAAAATAATGGGTGTGTATTGTAGACAATTTCTCAATGCAGATCAGTATAAAAAAGAAAAATAAATGTAACCCATAATTCTGTCTCTCACAGATAATCATTTGTAAACTTTTTTGGTGTGTTTATTTTCTATGCATTTATGTCACATAATTAGGGCCAAAAGGTATGTAGAAATTTTTGCATCCAGTTTTTCACCTAACTTTACATTGTAAACATTAACCCCTCAGTAAGAAATTCTCCAAGAACAATTTTTAATGGCTGTATTTCACTGTATGTACATGATGTAATTTAAATATTTCCCTATTGGACCTTTAGGTTGCCAAACTTTGTGTGATAACATTGCAGTGATGAAACTTTGTGCATGCTTTTCTGGTAGCTTGTTTTAGAAGAACAGTTTCCTGGAAGATTCTTGATCCTATATTACTAAATGGCTTTTAGAAAGATTATGTCAGTGTTTATGCTCACCAATAGTATGTTCCAGCTCACTAACCACACCCCTACCAGCATTAGGGCTTTTCCCCCCATAATCTTTGCTAATTTGATGGGTAAACATGGTATATCCTTGTTCTCTGTGTTCTCTTTTTAGTGTTATTGATTCTTTGTAAGGTGAACTTTCCCCCTCATGCTTAGGAAGTCCATGGCTTTTTGAGTTTGTCCAGCGTTAGGAGCAGTAGGCAGGGATCAATGGAGGTGACACCAGATGCATGTAGAGAATAGGGTTCAGGGTCCAGCCTGGGGAGAAGTGGGGGAGGCAGAGTTTGGGAAGGAATTTGACTGTGGGGGTTGTGAGAACTGGGACAAGTAGCATTAGTACAGCTGGGTGTGGGGAGGTAAAGGGCTCCCACGAGGTGGAGAAACAGGGAACGACTAATTGCTGCTAATGCACTTGATTATGTTCAGTTAAGTCAGGGACTTTCCCCTGTAAGTTCCCTTTAGATACGATTTTTAGCCACTTGGGAGTGGGGTGCTGGTTGGGTGGGGTGTATGCAGTCCCCAAAACAGTCCAACTCCACTTCTTTCAAGGCTGCAGGGTGAATCAACCTCTGGGAATGTTAATAGGGAATCAAAGCCAAGGCCAAAGTAACCATTCACAAATATTAACTGGGTAGTAACAGGCCAGGCACTGTTCTAAGCACTTATACGAGTATTAGCTCATTTATCTAACAACCACCACATAAAGCAGGGTTTCTTACATTCATTTTACAGACGAAATAGAAGTTAAGTAACATTCCCCAAGTCAGGGCATTCTGGGTACAGAGCCTAAGTTCTTAACCAACAAATACAGGAATAGATGTGAGAAAGGGAGCCAGAATGCCGGGCACACCCTGCCAAGAGAAAACAGGCACCCAGAGTGAGAATGCTGGGGTAGGACTTCTGCTACAAGTGAATCCTGGGACAATAATAGTTATCTTTCATTGGGCACTGACTTTGTGCCAGGCACCGTGCAAAGGTGCTGAACATTTAATCCTCACAATAACTCCTCTGAGTGAGGTAGTGCGATTACTCCATCCTATTTACTGATGAGAAAGCTGACGCACAGAACTTGCACCGCGGTGGTGCCGACTGCAGAGTGGCTACAGCCCACGTGGCGCCGGGAAGAGAAAAAAAAATGGCGGGAGGGCGGGGCGGCTGGGTAGGGGCGGGGCCTGGGCCCGCGGAGACGCACGGCGGCGCTGGCCAGGTTTCGGTGGGGTCGCACCTGTTGCGTGAGTACCCTACAGTCCAGCTGCTGGAGGCCGACCCTGAACACCCCGAGTGTGGAGAGAAGCCCAGGCGAGTTCCGGCTCCCGCTCTCCCGGGAGCACGTGGCCTGCCCGCCTCTCGAGTGCACTTGGGGGTCTTCCAGGCCATTGCTGCGGCCAAGGTCGGCGGGAGTCCGCCTCCCGCCTCCCGGCAGTTTGGAAGTCTGCCTCACTTCCTCCGTCTCAGTGCCAGGGCAGGGGCTCTTGGAGCGACTTGGTCCGCGGCTGGGCTCCAGGCTTCATCCTTCGAAACCCGGGATCCAGGCTGTGCAGACCCTGGCGGGCCGCCTCCCCGGTCCCCTTCAGGGCTCGGGCAGCATGGCCTCAGGTGAGTGTGTGTACCTGTGGGGGGTGGGGGAGGGTTCTTGGGACAGACGTGCAGTGGCCAGGATGACAAGAGGTTGGGGATCTTAGCACAGCCAGCAGACGTAGGGGAGAGGCCAGCTCCTCCTGGGGAGGGCCTGGGAGAGCAGATCATGAGTGTGGAACAACAGAGGGATGAGTCAGGAGACGGCGGAGTCTCTTTCCCAGACCCTTAGAGAAGCCCCTACCTCCTGGCCTCTTTGCCTTCCTAGAAGGTAGCTTCTGCTGGACAGTGGAATTCTGCCAACACAGGCTCTTCACTACCGGGGATTCTCTTTTCTACCCCGTCCTCCCAGAGCTGGGCTACCCTGGAGTCGGGGTTCAGATAGAGAAGAAAAACGCGGACTCAGCCCCAGAGGGGCTGAGTGTTCACGGACTGCGCCTGTCTTGAGCGGAACGTGTTCTGAGCCTGGGGGAGCTCGCGCTGGATTCTTGTTTATTATTTTTCCCTCTCAGGCTGGCTGGACCAGCTAGCCTGGACTTTGAGTCCTTGCCCCAGAGCTATGGCAAGGGAGGAGGTTGCCAGGGCTCCAGAGAGGGTCAGTGGAGTGCTGGGTGCTGGCCCTTCCCTATCTTGTTCTCACCTCCATCCCCCAGGCCCACGTCACTCCAGGGATGTGGAAGGGAGGGAAGGGGAGGGATAAGGGGCGGAGATGGAGGCCCCCGCCCGGAGGTTGCCTAGACAACAACAGAAATCGTGGCTAGGGCCTCTTCCGCCGGCGGGGCCTCTGCTTCCTGCATCAGTCACTCCCGCTGGGGGCGGGGCAGAGGAAGGGGTTGGATGTGGCAGAGTCAGGCCCAGCCTGTGCGGCTCAGACTCCCCCGCCATCTCCACGACCAGAGCCATGGCATCCTATCCTTCCGGCCCGGGCAAACCCAAGGCCAAATACCCCTTTAAGAAGCGTGCCGGTCAGCAGCCCTCTTCTGCAGTACCAGGTGAGTGTGCGCATCCTGGCCCAGGCACTGACTCTGCTCTACCTTCTCTTGCCCTGGCCACTGGTCCCCTCAGGGGGCAGCCCTTCTGTACCCTCGCAGCTGTGGTGCCCCTCATCCTCAGTCACAGGGACAGCTGGCTTGGGAGGTGGTGTGCTGAGAGCGGTGGGGTGGAGGGTGACAGGTTTCTTTGTCGGGGATGCTGTCCTCTCTAACGGAGTGGGCATCGGTGAGGGTGCCTCCGGCGGTGTGTTTACACACGTGTCAGTCGGCGAATGGATGTGCCCAGGCTGCATGTGGAGTGTGTGTGAATGGAGTGGGGGATGTGTGGGCTTGCGGATTGGCCACACTGCTGGAGGCTGTGCCTTTGCCAGGCAGGCTCAGGCTGTCCTCATGTGGCTAGTTCTTCTTCCGAGGACCCCAGATCTCTGACCCCCTCACTGGGGTCTGATGTTGGGGCACATTTATTGTGCCACGCATCCCAGGGCTGGGGGCTCACCTGTATTGATCGCTTGCTGTGTGGTCATCCCTGGTCTGCCTCGTGAGCTTCCTCAGGATTATGGGGTGTCCTTGGGCTGGACCGTGCGGGGCTCAGCCTGGGCCTGTTGCCCACCTGTGTGTGTTCCCGCATCCTTTGGTTTGGCTCCCACTCTGGCAGGCATCTCTCCATCATTTGGAACAGTTCCCTGGTATGGTTGTGCCTGGGTCTGTGCTTGCTGAATGATATCCTCCCCAGGCCTTGTGGCTAAAGAAAGACCACCCACACTTTGGTGACCAGGTCAAGCCAGTCTCCCCCTCAGCAGCCATCTGTACCTATAGCTGGATTACCACCTCCTGTGTTTTCTTACGCCACTGAAGATGCTAGCCTGATTGTAGTGTCCTGATCCGCGTCCTCTGTGCCCAGGTCTGTGCCACGCAGACAGAATGTTCCCCCTAGACCTGTATACCTTTGGGTGGTCACATGGTACGAGCATCATACTTGTGGGTCACTGCCTACTGAGGCAATTCTGGCAGTGAGTGAGGGCCCCTGGTTAAGAGGGTAGATGAGATGGCAAGAATCTCGGGGTCGGTGGGAGTGGCTGCTTTTCGTCCACTACCCACCAGCCTGCCCTGTGATTTTGTGTGTGTGTGTGTGTGATTGTGTGTATGGTGCTTGGACACAGACCCTGGGAGAAGGGACCAGCAGGCAGCTTGGTTTTCTAGGCCTGGCCTCAGGAATGTGGAGGTTACTGCCTGTCACCTCCAGTGAATAGCAGCCCTGTGCAGTAGCCTGGCAGGCTGGGGGATTGCTCTGGTTGCTGGAACTTGTCCTGGTCGCCCCAGCATTTCTGTGGAGACCCTGGGCGACCCTGCTAGAGAGGGGGTTTGAAATTAGGGCCTTTGACTCAGCCCCTGACTCCTTACGGAACACCCCTGGAGGTCTGTGGTCAGTGTTCCCTGGAGGGGATTAGAGGTGGTGGGGAGTTGGGTAGGACTGCAGTTCCTGGGCAAGCAGAGACCTTAGGCTCTGTCTTACACCCTGGGGGTGGAGCAGATGCTCATCTTTCCTTCCTCTTCCTGCTCTGCCCTCTTGCAAGTAAAAGATAGTGTCATCCCCCTGTCTCCACCCCTGTCAAGTTCTGTCCTCTTTGCTGCCCTCCACTGCTTGACTGCCTTGGCCTGCGCTGGGCCCAGTGGGTAGGATTACATGTGGGATGTGTGTTGGGGGTCCCAGGAGTTCATAATCACAGATTATGGCATTTTACAGAATACTCGCGGAACCGTATCTGTGCAAGCTTTATGGCTGCTGTGGCTAGGCAGGACAGGACCCGCTTATCACCCGGTTATGGACAGGACTTGAATCCTTCGGGAAGTGGAGACTTGGTAGTAAGAGAGAACAAAGTCAGACTTAAGTCCTCCAAATTCTCGTCTCTCTTCACCCAAACTTCTCGAAAGTCTTGAAACAGGGGTTGGAGGTCTAAGGACAATGAACCAGCCCCCGAACACCATGGAGGCTCAGTAACTTGTCCCTGTCTGGGCTGAACCACTTCCAGGGCTGCCAGCCAGCTCTTCTCCCAGGCAGAGGCCCTGACTCCCAAGGGACCCCATAGGCAGGGCCCCAGAGGGCAGTAGTAAGCAAAACAAGGCCACTGGGCAGAGGAGGCTGGCTCGGGGCTGCTGGGGATGGCGATGAGGGCTGCGTGCCCTCTTTCGTTGCCCCCCGCACCCCCCGCCCCATCCTTTGGCCAGCCAGGTGCTACCTACTCACTCTACAGGGGGCAGTACATTTGAAGGAGGCCTGGCCCCTCCCTGCCAGCCTAACCTGCCCTGTCCATATCAGCCTACCCTGTTCCTCCCCCTTGGGGGCCCCACTGGCTGGGCCCTGGCACTGTAGAGGTTAAGGCCCTGTTTAGTTCTGGGGTTCCTCTTATCTCAACTTTGCTCCTTCCCTTGATTTCTGGGCTCCCCTGAGCTCCCCCACCCCTCTGCTCACTGTCATCCCAGGGTCTCCCCTGCAGGCAGCAGCACTTGGTACAGCCCGTGCCGGCCCCTGAGCTGTCCTGGGGGACGGGCTGCAGCTCCACTCAGCAAACAGGCGGGCAAGGGGCACAGGGCTGCTGGCCACTCAGCCAACAGGCGGGCAAGGGGCCCTGGGCTGCTGGCTGCCGCTGCCTGAACTCTGCAGGTAGGACCCAGGCAGGCAAGAGGACAAACGGGTGCTGGGTCCTGGATCTGGGGCAGGCACCTCTTCCCTTTGTCCAGCCTTAGGATCAGACTCTGGGGGATCGGAGAGTGGGCCTGGAGACTTTAAGACACTCTATCTGGGCAGAGCTTCCAGCCTGTCCCTCAGTCATGGTGGAGGGAGAAAAGGAGGGTGCTGGCAGGGGGGACCCCTGAGAGCTGGCTGGGAGAGCCCCTTTAGGTGTGAAGAGCTTCCTGCTGGGGAGGGTGGGGCTGGGGAGCCTAGGGAGGGTCCTTCAGGGTAAGCAGGGAGCTCAGGCAGCCCCCCAGACTAGCAGCTTCATGGCCCTTAGTGCCAGCCTCCTCGAGGTGCTGCTGAGGAGTTCCGCCCTCCATGGGGAAAGACCCTGGTCTCTGATAGTCCCTTCCCCAGACCCTCCCTGGGGCCTCCGGCCCAGATCCTGGGGCCTCTGAGTGGCGCAGACTGTTTGTGGCAGCTCCCTTTGGAGGGGCAGCCAGCAGTGGGAGGGGCAGGCTGGGGCCAGGCCACATCTTGGCAGCCCTGGGGTCCTGGGGGAGAGGGCAGGCCTCTGGGGAAGTAGTAGGGTTCCTGCTCCCAGCCAGGTCCTCCACGGCCTCTCCTGCGCGTCCCCTGAGGGCTGGTCCCCAGGTCAGGGCTGAGTGGCAGCTACGGCTTCCCCGTGCTCTGTAGGTTTGGGACGTCAGGCTTGGCCCTGGCCCTCTGAGAAGACGATGTGCTAGTCCGGAGGAGGGCTGATCCTGGGCTGTGGGCTCTGGAGGCTGTGGGCTGGGGGTTGCTTAGGAGGTCCCCAGGTCCTTACCAAGTGCCTGGAGCAAGTGCGTGTGCATGTGGACACGCGTGTGCCTGCCTGTCGGAGGTTCTCACATGGAGGTTCTGGTGGCTTGAGGAAGCAGCTTCTAGTCCAGTATTCAGATTCTGATTCTTGGAGTGAATGAATTCACTTGTAAGCCTGGAATGTGTGCGGGGTCCCTGTGCTGGACTGTGATGGTGACAGGCTCACTCCTCAGTCTCTGAGAAGGGACTGCCTATTCTCCCAGCCCTGGCCTCTCTCCAGAGATGGTCTGGGGTGGGCAGGGGCCCGGGGCTTCCAGTGTATCCAGTTCCTGCCCTCCACCCTTTGACCCTGGCATCACTGTCTCCACAGAGGCTCGGGGTGGGCTGGGGGCCCCTCCGCTGCAGTCTGCCCGGTCCCTGCCAGGCCCTGCCCCCTGCCTCAAGCATTTCCCGCTCGACCTGCGCACGTCTATGGATGGCAAATGCAAGGAGATCGCCGAGGTATCGCCTGGCACTGCACCCTGTGTCCCTCCACGTTGTCCCCATGCCCTGTCTCTGTTCCCTGTCCCCTGACTTCATGCTTGGCCGTGCCCTGATCCCTAGTCTCTCCCAGGTCCCCGCAGTCCCTGCTGCCCTCACCCCCTCCCCAGACTCTGCAAGGGAGGGCCTGGGGCTGAGGACTAGGCCCCAGTGACCCTTCCTTCCCTCCACCAGGAGCTGTTCAGCCGCTCTCTGGCTGAGAGTGAGCTCCGCAGTGCTCCGTACGAGTTCCCCGAGGAGAGCCCCATCGAGCAGCTGGAGGAGCGGAGGCAGCGCCTGGAGCGGCAGATCAGCCAGGATGTCAAGTGAGGCCCCGGCCCCAGAGGCCGGCAGGCAGCCAGCCAGCCGTGGGGTGGGGGCTACAGCCAGGCAGCCACGGGGTGGGGGACACAGACACTGTAGACTGTGGTGGGGAGAGGGCACAGAATGGTTTGCCTAGCATCCCTCTGTCTCCATTGGATGCTTTCAGAGCCCCAGCTCTGTCCCTTTCCCATCCCGCCCCTCCTTTAGGGCCCGCCAGGGAGGCGGCACCAAGCAGTAGGATGAAACCCAGGCCTTGGGGTCAGGCTGCTGAGTTCTGGTGCTGTCAGTGTGTACGTGCTCTCCTGTCTGTAACGTGGGGCAAGTGTAGCACCCTCAGTGCAGGGTCCTGCAGCCCCGCGAGGACCATGTGTGACAACACATGCACAGTACCTAGCCGGGGCAGGGACCTGAGAGCGAGGGCCGTCCCTCATCATCTGCCTGACCTCTTCCCCTCTCACCTCTAGGCTGGAGCCCGACATCCTGCTTCGGGCCAAGCAAGATTTCCTGAAAACGGACAGTGACTCGGACCTCCAGTGAGGATGGCAGGGGGACGTGGGAGGTGCAGGGCTGGGGCCTGTCCCACTGCTGATCCCAACCTGCTTCCTTGTACCCCCCGTAGGCTCTACAAGGAGCAGGTGGAGGGGCAGGGTGACCGGGGTCTGCGGGAGCGTGATGTGCTGGAGCGGGAATTCCAGCGCGTCAGCATCTCCGGGGAGGAGAAGTGTGGGGTGAGTGTGGGCAGGGCTGTGGGTTCCAGTGGGCTCACCCAGCCCGGGGAGCTGCTTCTGGAAGCTGGAGGGGCTTAGGGTCAGTCTGGGAACTGGTTGATGTGCTGGGAAGTACGTGGTCTGAGTGTTTCTGGGGTCCAGGCTTCAAGGAAGAGGTGAGAGCGAGCCTGGCCTGGGTCTGAGACTGAAGGGAGTGATCACACGTCCTTGTCTCCAGGTGCCATTCACAGACCTGCTGGACGCGGCCAAGAGCGTGGTGAGGGCCCTCTTCATCCGGGAGAAGTACATGGCGTTGTCTCTGCAGAGCTTCTGCACTACCACCCGCCGGTACCTGCAGCAGCTGGCTGAGAAGCCTCTGGAGACGCGGACTTATGAACAGGGCCCCGACACCCCTGTATCTGCAGGTGGGACCCCCCTGTCCCAGGCTCCTCGTCCTGCCTACCCCTTCCCACCTGCCACCTCGTTGCAGCTCCTGGATCAGGGTGGAGGCAGAGGCAGGATGTGTTCTCCTGGGGCCTCACGAGCTGCCCCTCTGTGGGGCCTCTGGGCTGGGTGCTGGGTGGTGGCCTGGACAGCCCTGACTCGGACCCCACCCTCCCCGCCCTGCAGATGCCCCGGTCCACCCCCCGGCGCTGGAGCAGCACCCCTACGAGCACTGTGAGCCCAGCACCATGCCCGGGGACCTGGGCCTGGGCCTGCGTATGATACGGGGCGTGGTGCACGTCTACACCTGCAGGGAGCCCGATGCACAGTAAGAGGCGTGGGGCGTGCTCAGGGGAGCTTGCGGGGGCTGTGCAGGGCCCACTTGCTCTCCTCACCCAAGCTCCTCCCACGTGTCAGTTGCTCAGAAGTGGAGTTGCCATACCCCGACCTACAGGAGTTTGTGGCTGACGTCAACGTGCTGATGGCCCTGATTATCAATGGCCCCATGTGAGTCCCCATTGGTCACCGATACTCGGCTTCCCTCACAGCCTGGACTCTCCAGCCCCAGCCCTGCCCCAAACACCTGTCACCAGTCTCTCCCCACTTTGTAGTCACTGAGTCCTAGACTTTGCTGCAGCCTGTCACCTGCTTGGCAGCCTTGGTCCTGCACCCACCCACCACCTCCTCTCCTGTGCTCACCAGGCTCCATCAAGTGACACCCCCCCCACCCCCCCCATGAGCCCTGAGCCCCCCGCTGTGTTCTCCTCCTGCCAGAAAGTCGTTCTGCTACCGCCGACTGCAGTACCTGAGCTCCAAGTTCCAGATGCATGTGCTGCTCAATGAGATGAAAGAGCTGGCTGCCCAGAAGAAGGTGCCGCACCGGGATTTCTACAACATCCGCAAGGTGGGTCCTCACCCGGCCGGCCCTGCGTCTCTGCGTCTCTGCTCACCCTGCCCCACCCCGCACTGAGGGTGCAGAGGCCTCTCGCCTCCCACTGCCGAGGCCTTCGACCCTCCGCCCTGGCCTCTGTGAACCCAGCAGCCCCTGTGTCACGCCAGGTGGACACGCACATCCATGCCTCGTCCTGCATGAACCAGAAGCACCTACTGCGCTTCATCAAGCGGGCGATGAAGCGCCACCTGGAGGAGATCGTGCACGTGGAGCAGGGCCGCGAGCAGACGCTGCGGGAGGTCTTTGAGAGCATGAATCTCACCGCCTACGACCTGAGTGTGGACACGCTTGACGTGCACGCGGTCCGTCCCCCTCGGGGGCTGAGGGGCTGGGTCATTGTGCAGGCCGGGGGTCGGGGGTGACCTGGGCCCACCTGTCTACCTCAGGACAGGAACACCTTCCATCGCTTTGACAAGTTCAATGCCAAATACAACCCTATTGGGGAGTCTGTCCTCCGAGAGATCTTTATCAAGACGGACAACCGCGTTTCTGGGAAGTACTTCGCTCACATCATCAAGGTAAGAAGGCAGTGCCCCCCGCCTGAGCGAGAGCCTGGGTGTGGAAGGGGCTCCCGTGAGTGGGTGGGGAGGGCCCTGAGTCAGAGGCATGAGGTGGTGCGACCGAGTACATGTGGACGTGAAGACAGGGACCGGAGGGAAGGCTGAGTGTGATAGTTGCTTCGTGCGCGTCTCTAGGAGGTGATGTCGGACCTGGAGGAGAGCAAATACCAGAACGCGGAGCTGAGGCTCTCCATCTACGGGCGCTCGAGGGACGAGTGGGACAAGCTGGCACGCTGGGCTGTGATGCATCGTGTGCACTCCCCCAACGTGCGCTGGCTCGTGCAGGTGCCCCGCCTCTTGTGAGTGTCCCTGGGGGTGGGAGGGAACGTGAGGGGGCAGAGTTCAAGGTACCAGTGCCTGCCTCTTGCCCGCCTGGGATGGCTGACCTCCCGTCACGGCTGAGTCCTTGCAGTGAAAAGAGGGCCCTTCCTGGCTCCACCCACGGACTGTCCAGCCTGGCCCACCCTGTCTGCTTCCAAAGTGCCTCTGTGATCTTGGGCCAAGGTCCAGCCTTTCCTGCCTGCTGGTGTCCTCACACCCGCCCTGACTCGCACACACCCCTGTGCCTGTGTCTCGCCCGCAGTGATGTGTACCGTACCAAGGGCCAGCTGGCCAACTTTCAGGAGATGCTGGAGAACATCTTCCTGCCACTCTTCGAGGCCACCGTGCACCCTGCCAGCCACCCGGAGCTGCACCTCTTCTTGGAGCACGTGAGGAGGCAGCACAGGGCTGGGGATGGGGCAGGGGAGGATAGGCTGCCTCAGGCCTGGCGACAGCTCTGGGCCTGACCCCAGGGTCCTATGGCAGGTGGATGGCTTTGACAGCGTGGATGATGAATCCAAGCCCGAGAACCATGTCTTCAACCTGGAGAGCCCCCTTCCTGAGGCTTGGGTGGAAGAGGACAACCCGCCCTACGCCTACTACCTATACTACACCTTCGCCAACATGGCCATGCTGAACCACCTGCGCAGGTGCGGGCCCTGCCGCTTCTCATCCTCTCACCCTGGGCTGGGCCCACCAGAGCCCTGCCCCACCTCTTGCCCTGGGCATGGACCTGATGGTTTGTCCTCTGCCCTATGGGCTCCATGACTCATTCCTTGAAGCTGAGTCTAGCCCTGTCCCCTATCCCAGGCCCACACAGTCTCGGGGTGTGGAGCCCAGGCTTGGGAGCTGACGCTGTCTTCATGTCCGCCAGGCAAAGGGGCTTCCACACGTTTGTGCTGCGGCCACACTGTGGGGAGGCTGGGCCCATCCACCACCTGGTGTCGGCCTTCATGCTGGCCGAGAACATCTCGCACGGGCTGCTTCTGCGCAAGGTCAGGGCTCCACCCACAGCCTCCCTCCCAGGGGTTCACATTACTGCGGACCCTTCGGGCCCCTTTAGCAGCTGATCTCCTCACGCAGCCCCAGTTTGGGCTGCTCTACGCCCCAGCCTTCTCATCCAGGCCCCAGCTTAGATTCTTCCTGTAAATGACCCTCCATAGATAAGGCCCAGCCTGGACTCCCGCCTCCATGACTGAGGCTTGTACCCTCTAGGGCCAGGTGTGCCCTTCAGCCCCAAGGCCACCTGACGCCCTCTCCTGTCACCTGCCCAGGCCCCTGTCCTGCAGTACCTGTATTACCTGGCCCAGATCGGCATCGCCATGTCCCCGCTCAGCAATAACAGCCTCTTCCTCAGCTATCACCGGAACCCGCTCCCCGAGTATCTGTCCCGCGGCCTCATGGTCTCGCTGTCCACTGACGACCCCCTGCAGTTCCACTTCACCAAGGTAGGAATCCCTGGGCAGGAGGCAGCCGGAGGCACTGGGGTCCCAGGGCCAGTGCTGCCCCCTGCTGGGGGAGTGCAGCGTGCTGCCCGGCAATTCCCCTGGGGAGGGACTGGGGGGTAGGGCCCGCTGCACCTGACTTGAGTGGCCCTGGCCTGTGTAGGAGCCACTGATGGAGGAGTATAGCATCGCCACCCAGGTGTGGAAGCTCAGCTCCTGCGACATGTGTGAGCTGGCACGCAACAGCGTGCTCATGAGCGGCTTCTCCCACAAGGTACCACACCCGCTGGCCCAGACCTGGTCCTCCCCACCCCTCCCCTCCCTTCCTCTGGGTCCTGGGACATGTCCCTGCAGGGCTTGCTGCAGCCCTGCCTGTTACCCCTCACCCTGCAGGTGAAGAGCCACTGGCTGGGACCCAACTACACCAAGGAGGGTCCCGAGGGCAATGACATCCGCCGTACCAATGTGCCCGACATCCGCGTGGGCTACCGCTATGAGACCCTGTGCCAGGAGCTGGCGCTCATCACGCAGGCCGTCCAAAGTGAGATGCTGGAGACCATCCCAGAGGAGCCAGCCATTACCATGAGCCCAGGGCCTCAGTGAGCCTGGCTCACGTGCCATCCCCCCGAAGCTCAGCACCGTGACCACGTTTTGTCCTCAGACCCCTCCCACCCTGCTGTGGTCTCTGCATGTGTCTCTTCTTTGTCCCGCATGTCTCCGACCTGTACCTGTCTCAGTGCCATCCCAGTGAGCAGTGTTCAGGAGCTGCTCCGCCCTGTCTCAGCTCAGGTGGCACCCAATGGCCGGGGTTTGAGGGCTGCCCTGCTGGTGGCCCTGTCCCAGGCTGCTTGGAAGCCTGGTTGTTCACAGGGGTTAGGGATGGTGGGGGAGGGCTGGCCCCTCTAGCCTTTGGAGTCCTGCCTGGGCACAGCTGAGCTCTGGCCAGGGCTTGCATTTAGGCCCCCGTCTTGTGCATATGGCTGAGGGACAGTCAGGCAGGGCCTGTGCACATCAGCCGTGGGCTCAGGGCTGCTGGGCGCTGCGTGGGGCTCCAGCAGCTCTGCGAAGGGTTGAGCTGTGTGGAGAGCTCGGTCGTAGCCCTGGCCTCCTGGACCCAGGCCTCGGAGGTGCTGGGTCACCGTCTCTTGCCTAGTCACTGCCTGGCAGCCTTCTCCGTCCTTCCTCTGGTCCACGTGCTCCTCTGGTGTCAGCTTCCTGTGCCTCTGTGGGAGGGGGCAGCCGCCCTGTGCCATGTCTGGGACCACTGCAGCTGGAGGGTCCTGGGTCTGCCAGCAGCCCTGGGGGTGGTATCCCCAGTGTGGTCCTCAGTTTTGACCAGACTTAGATCCTGGTTGGTCCCTGAGGCCTTTGCTGTGAAATTCAGTGTTTCATACAATCCTGTCTTTCCTAGTGCATGAGAAATAAAGATTATTTAACTAATGGGGCAGGTGAGGTCTCTATTGGGAGAGGGAGAGCTTTGGGGGGCTGGCTGGCTGCGGTTGGGCCCAGGAGCATTTTGGGTGGAGGGAGAGCACATTCTGAGGGGAGCGGCTGGGCTTGGCTGACGTGTGTTTGTGCGTGAGGAAACTGACAGTGGAAGCTGTGGGAGAAAGGAGAGGCCCGGTGGGGACACATCTGCTGCCCCTGGCCCTCAGCATCTTCCCTCCTTCTACTTTCCCCTGACTTCCAGCCTCTTGGGACAGCCTGGGAGATGTGGGAATATGAACTCACCAGCAGGCCTAGGCCTGGGTTCTCAGACTCTGGGGCCAGCAGAATCTTCTGGGAAGCTTGCTTAAAATGCTGTTTCCAGGTCCTACGCTCAGTTTCTGGTTCAGGAGGTGGAAAATAACACCTCGGCTTTTCTGTGGTGTTTAATACACAATTTACAGAGCACCTCCAAGAAGGAAAGCGGATCATACCCTATGCGGTGCAGGGTCCCAGGTTGGCGACAGAAAAGCTTGCTGCTGCTGCTGCAGCTGCAGCCAAGTAGGGAGAGTGACAGGCTGGCTGCCTTGGAAGCAATTAGCCCGAGAACAGCGTGAGCCTGTGTAATTGGGGGTCTGGTGAGGAGCGGAGGCTGGCTTCCTCCTCCCCGTCAGCTCGCGCCCTCCCCTGCCGGCTTCCGCCCCTGCACACACTTGCCCAGCGCCTCTGAGCAGAAGCTCCCCTGATGCCCCTGCCTCCTGAGGGCCACCAGCCAGGCTCTCCCCGGGCCAAGACCCAGGGGCCTTCAGTCTCCAGAAGGCCTCTCTTGCCAGTTGGTTCTAGCCATTTACATAGCATAGAAAATGTTAGAGATGGATGACGAGCTAGAGATTGTATAACTCGGGCTGATTTCTGGTGGGGAAGCAGGCCCAGGAGGTGCAGGAGGCCTCCGGCAGAACCTGGACTGGAAGCCAAGGCAGCTCCGTGTCCAGGCCCCCCCCCCCCGCCCCCCCACACACACACTGGGCCTCATCTGCACAAGAAACACTGCTTTTCCTGGGTGAAGGGAACTCAGTTTTCAGAGGTATGTACACTTAATAATGAAATCGTGCAGTGTCTTCTCTAGAAGGTTCCCTGAAGGCAAGAACTCCATATTTGCTCCATGACTTTGCCATTTACTAAAATCCTTCATTCCTTGCCTTGTACAAGGGCTGTCCGGAAAAAGTCCAGCCATTGTCAGTATAACATTGTCACATGACATGGCTGGATACTTTCCGGACAGCCCTCGTACATTCTCGGTGTGCTGAGACCTAGCTCTAAGAATACTACCAACTTACAGAGTTTCTTAGCAACCTCTCCACTGCTTTTTTAAACAGCTTGCTTCTGGATTTTTCATCTTCCAGAAATTTCTTTCAAACATTTATTGAGAGGAAATAATTTTAAAACAGTAAGGCCTTAATACTTTTTTCTATCTGAAAAGCAAATAATTTTCATTACAGAAATTCTGGAAAAATTGGGAACAAGAAAAAGCCCACTGATCTACCATGTTAACAAATCTTTACTAATCATCTACTGTATGCCTGAGCTATATTTATGTATTTTAAAAATATATTTATATATTTCTTTGAGTTCTTTTTTAAAAGGCATTTTTGAGTTGAGATTATATACGTATAATTTTGTGGTTTTAAAATATTTTAACAAGTCTTCCCACAATGCATTAAAATACTATTTATAAATACAAAATTTGGTTGCTGTTTACTGTCCCATGGTGAGCCCCACCATAGTTTACCATCACAGCTCTTCTGGGTTTGCATAACCACGGCCTAATGTCATGACTGACAGTGTTCGCTCTGGAGTCAGACCCACCAAAGTGAATTCTGGCTCCAGGACTCCAATATTGGCTGTGTGACCTTGGGCAAGTTACTGACCCTCTCTGTGCCTGGGGGTCCTCACCCATTTCCTGGAGATAATAATAGCACTTTCCTCATCAGTTGATTTGGGATTTATTCAGTCAATCCAGTCTCTGGATATAAAGCACTAAGAAAGGACTCAGTGACTATTATTCTGTCTTCCCATATAAGGCTTTATAGACGGTTCCTGCAGTCTAAGTGCCCCTCGGTTCCTTGCTCTCTGCCTTCCACTTCCTGCCTTTTTTTATTGGAATTGTTTCCCGCCTGTCCTGACCCTCCTGAAAGGTTGTGTGATGCGTTTGTGAATGAGCCAGGGTCTCAGCACTTGTGTGGAGAAGGCGGGGAATGACGGGGCGGCAGAGGGAATTTGAAAAACTGGTCTGCTTTAAAAGGCCCCAAACAGCGCAATGAAAAAGAAAGACAAACCCACCCGATACATTCCGCCCTGGGCGTGGGGGGCGGGGAGGGGGGCGGGAGGTACACCTGGGTACCGTCCCTTTTCCGTCCCAACTCACTAGGGGCTGAGTGGTATGGAGGGCTGAGCCAACCACATTGCACCCTACCCTGCGTCCCCTCCTCGGGGTGTTGAGGGGGGCAGAGGTGGAGCTGTGCCCAGGATGACTGGGCACATTGGAACATTTGACCCATTGAAGTCTTGCATCATTTATAAATTTATTTATATGAAACTCGAACAAATGTTTAAGCACGAAAGCACATCAAATCCAACGTTTGGCAAATCATTTTGTTTTCAAAATGAGAATAAAGTTGCCCAAATTAGGATGCTCTGGACAGTCTGGGGTGGGTGCCCTTGCAGTTGTACCTGCAGGGAGGTGGCCAGTGTGTCCATAGATGAGGAGGATCCATGTGCCCTGGCTTCGTGAGCAAACCCCATCTATCCAGGGGGCTGGGCCAACTTTCAAAGGCCTGGGAAATGGCGAAGACTTTTAAGAAAAACTATGGGGCCACAAAATATGAGAAGGACAATGTCAAAATTGATGTGTCTCACTTGAATCCCTTCAAAGAGCAGCATGTCAACTTTAATATTTGTTAAGTTTGCTATCCACAGAAATGTCATTATATTTGAACACAATTTATAAATTGGATTTTTGGCAAGAGTTCCAGACCTTGCAGGATGATTGAAGAGAAATTATAGCCAATAGTAAATTAAATGAGTTACTCATTGTCAAGTAATTTCAAAAGCAAATTTATAAAAGCCCTTTTACTTTGAAAGCCAATAAGAGTTATATTTAATGAGGGAATGTGGGTGCATTTTAACTTTTGTTACAAGGAGCATGGGACCTCCAAGAATCAGACATAGGGTCTGAAAAGGACTGAAAGGGCCCTGTCCTACAGGCTCCAGGCCGGGCCGGGGACCAGCCTCTGGTCCAGCCTGGGCCCTTTTACCCACCTGCCCCCTAACCGAGCTGGAAAAGTCAGAACTGACTCCTGCGTCTCCTCCAGATCTGTGCCACGACCATGTGTGGCTGGAGTTTTGGTTCTATTTTGCCAGTAAGAAGCTGACCCAGCTTTGAAAGCCGAGTGTTCCATTTATTAGCTGGGCAATCCACCCCCCTCCCTGATTTTCCAAGTTTGAGGAGCTGCTGTGCAAAGGGGAGAGAGTACAAACCTGTTTCCAGCCTTTTGTATAGAGCCGGGATTCAAACTCACGTCTATTTGACTCCCAAGTCCAAGGTGAAGCACAGGTGTACGTCTCCAGAGAACCAGCAAACCAGAATCCTGGGAGACCTGGAACATCTGAATTCCAAATCTAAGACATGGTGACCTCTACCCAGGACTACGCTGAGATGACAAGCCTTCAGGTCTTGTCAAAGGGAAGAGGAACACCTCGGACAATGCCAACCACAGTCTGCCTGTGCTGTCACTTCTTTGAGTAGCCTTGTGTTGACTAGCAGCTGGCTTTGCCTTTTCTGTTAGGAGGTCAGCACCACCCTATGTATAGCGTTACCCACCCAGTAAGACGTAAGCCTGAACAACTTTTTGGTGGTCTGCACCATTGTGCCCTCCTCTTCCTTATCAGACAGTCCCCCGGCCCCTGCCCACACTTGGGCTTCTGCCACTTCTCCCAACCGTCCCCACTGGTCTCCCCTTCCAAGTCCAGTTCTCCACATTGGTCTCCTTGTAATTTCTGATACATTGGGGCCCATGGACTGTTGCTCCTTTGGAGAAAATTTCTCACCACTTGGTGTGGGTGACCCTGCTCTCACTGGTCCTATTGCTTCCTCGCTGTCTCCATCTCGCCTTCCACTTCCATTCCCCTCTCCCCAGCTATGTCCTCAGGTCCCAGAGTCAGGAAAGATTTGCTGGGAGAGAGGCCTTGTGCTGGGGCAAAGGTGAGGGGAGGGGAGGAGAAGGGAAGGGCAGCCCCTTTGCAGTGCTCACGGAGGGCCTCGGTGGTATGGTGGGTAAACACTCATATATTAGCAGAGGTCAAGCTGCAGAGTGTTTAAGAGGCTGCTAAGGGAGGGAGGTGACACTGCATGCCAGTTCCTTGAGATGACTGGTCTACGGGAACTAACTGCCTCTAACTCATCTCGGAGCAGACCAGGGAAGCTACGCACTAGCCTACATCAGGGAATCAAAACTCCAGGCACAGAGTTTTTTCAAATGTCTCCCAGCAGTGGCTTGGTGAGCAGTGAGTTGGAACCAGGGTTTTGAGCAGCCTGTGTTGTGCATGGGCCGCCTTCTCTTCTGCCCATGGGCCCCTGGGCATAGCCCTGCTAGCTCATAGAGGGCCTTTGTGTGTTTGGTAAAAGACACCCCTTCTTTGGGTAGACACAGCCTTATGCTGGGGAGCACAGCTTGGTAAGCAGAGCACAGGCTGGCTTTCAGTCCCTGATCACCTGGGGGCTCTGGTCTCTGCATATTCTGCTGGACATAGGTGGCAGCCTGGCCCTGGGGTCCCTGGGCACCGCAGCCTGAGGGTGCATGTGTAGCTAGCTGCATGATCACTGATGCCACTGGCTCTTGCATCTGGGAGCTCCTGGCAGCATCCCACATGAGTGCATAAATCTGGTGAAGCTGTAGTCACCCCTGCTCCACTCCTGTCCTGTGGCTGTACAGGCGCGGGTGTCTCAGTGCTGCTGCGGGTGCACGCAGTCAAGTCTAAGTACCCCAAAGACGTGGAACCCTCACTGTGAAGTATCCAAGCTAGTGGTTCTCTCCCTCCCTCTCTGCCACACTCCGTCCCTGTGCACCAGGCACCTTGCTGGGCTGCTTGGACACCTGGGTCATGCACAAGCACAGGACTGATATTCACATGCCACCTTTGTGTGAGTTAAGACATGGTGGGGCCTCTGAGCAGACACATTCCTGATAGCTCACAAAACTGATGGCATCTTTGGGTAGAGAATAGATTGTCCCTTCCTCCAGGTGGCTGCAGCCACGCCAGGGCGAGTTCCTCCGTGTAGGCTGGTTTTCAGCTTCCCCTTGCCCCTTGACGTGGAGTCCTTTGCAGTTCCCAATTTTCCCACGTGGTGGCGGTACTGAGAACTGCTTTGGCTTCTGCTGCAGCTCCCGGCTGGGGGCTGGCTGGGCGGGCTGGGCGGAAGCACCCTCTCCAGGCATCTATGCCCATTACCTTATGCAGTGGACACTTGTGGGTCGCACCCCACCAACCCACCAGACAGGCTGGCTCACACATGAATCCCCACAGTCAGAGCTATGGCTTAGGCTAAGCCAAGACTCCCTGAGGCGTCGAGCTGCCCAAGGGCCAGCTGATGTGGACTCCCTTTCTCCTGGGCAAGGCTGGAGACGAGTACATTCTGGCCCTTTGGCTGTGCTGTCCTAGACCCCCGCTCCATGCCCATTCGCTAGTTACCACATTCTTCCCACACTGACTGGGCCACACCTTTCCTGGCGACTCCAGCTCTCCATCTGGAACACCTCTTAGTGTGAAGACGACTTCTGCAGGAGTTCATGTCGCCTCCTCTGACTGGATTTTCCTGTAACACTCAGAGCTTTGAGGAAGGTTTAAGTGTTCCTCCACCCCTGCCCCTGCATCAGCTGCACCCCAGTCCTAATTGAGGGGATGCCTTTGCAGAGGCCCATATGGGCTGTGGTGGTCAGGGTGGGGAGGCGGCTCTGGAGTTGGGTGCACTTGGGCAAGACCCCAAGGAGGAGGTTCTGCAAGGAGAGTAGAACCTGCCTAGAGGAGCAGGAGGGAGGAAGGCACCTTCTAGTGTGAGGTCAGTGTTCCAAAGGCTACAGGAGAAGGGGACAGCACTGCCCTTGGCCCATGCATCAGTACCTTCCTGGGATGGGACCTGAAGCACTTACCATATGCCAGGCACTGTTTTAGGACCTTTACATGTATAGTCTTATTTCACCCTCAAATTAGCCCTATGAAGTAGGCGCTATTATTATCGCCATTTACAGAGAAGGAAATGGAGGCACAGAGAAGTTAAGTCACTTTCCCAGGGTCACACAGCTAATAAGTGGTGGACCCAGAATGCCAACTTAGGAAGTCTGGCTCCAGAGGCAATGCTCTATCTGTGGTGCCCCACTGCCTCTTCCCTTGTGAGTGAAGTGACCAGAGGGTCCATCGTGGCTAGGCAGGGTGGGGGCTGGTCCTTCAGATTGTAAAGGAAGGCTGGTTATGACTGGGGCCTCACCAGCTCCCCCTCTCAGTGTATTTCCACATATAGGGCATCCTGATTGTGGTTGCAGCCCTGGGACCTGGTTAATGACCCCACTCTCTTAAACAGTTCCCTGGGGCTGTCCTGTCTCTGTGACCCAGTCAAAGTTAAGGTTAACTCTTCATCCCCATTTTCTGTTTCACGCCTGCAAAGCCCAAACCTCATCCTGTGGTCTCCCTGTGAATGTTGCGCCTATATTCCTCTTCTGGTTCCCAGAGTCATTCCTTGATTTCCTTACTGCTTCTTGGCTCCTGGGAAGAATGATTTTTTTTTCTAAGGACTATTTTCTACTCGTGGGGCTATGACTGATACAGTCCTAAGTGCAACCCCTTTCCAAGACTCAGAGACGGCAGAATGCTTTCCACCTGCTCCTGCCCTGAGTCAAAGAGAAACTGCTATTATCACCAACCCCAAAACTGGGGGTTCGGAAGGGATGGCTTTTTCAATAACTGGCGCTGTGTCAATTGGATATGCATATGGAAAAATGCTGACTCCAACCTCACATCATGCACAAAAGTCAATTCCAGATGTCTTGAAGATGTTCTTTTAAATGAAAATACAGAAGAACATTCTGATGACTGTGGTGGCACCACAAGTCCCTTTCATGCGGAGAGAGGCGTGTCCCTTGCAGGAGCAATGGAGCCTGTGGGAAGCTTGGGGCGGGGGTGGGGTGGGGGTGTGTTCAGTCGCCGCAGGGCGAAGCTGGGTATTCCCCAGGCAGTAGGGACCCAGTGGAGCCTTTCCCGGCCTGGAAGCTGCACGTTTGGCCGCCAGGGGGTGCTGCTGGACCGGTCCTCCCCGGAATGGGGCGGGGTCTTCGGACTTAATTACTTAAACTTACAGCCCGGCAGGTAACCAGGCAGTCTAGTAAATGTGGGATATGTCGGAGTTCACCAGTCTTCTCGCAGTGCTGGCCTATGGCCAGAGGATCCCTCTGGGCTCCAGTCCCCTCCCTCTCTTGCCTGCACCCCCTCTGGAGTAGAAGGGGTACTGCGCTTGGGCAGCGTAGAGGGTGAGCTGGGAGGGCTCAGCCAGCCCAGGTTTTGCACCAACAGCCTGGACAATGTCTTCAAGACAGGCCGAGTCTGAGAAGGCTGAGACCCAGCAGCTAGCCGGTTGGGGTTGGGGTTGGTCTCTTTGCTGAAGGTTCTGGGATCTGGGGATCTGAGGTGCGTCCTGCCCCCTCGGTTCCATGACGCCACAGCTGTTCCTTTCTGCCAGGTCTGCATGAGCCCGCATCGCTTCTGCTTTCTGTTTAATTGGGTAGTTAGTTCTCAGCCAGGCTGGCGTTGGTCTGGAATCCCAGGTTCCCCACTAGGATCCCAGCTGTCATTGCCTGTTCTCTGGGGGTGTCCTTCACTCCTGATTCTTGACCATGAGCAGAGCCCTGGAAGCAGTCACCACCACCACCATCACCACCATGGCTCCCTGGCGTTGCTGCTTCTCCCCAGCCCCAGGTCAGACCTCCTGAATGCACATAAAGCCCAGCTCCAGGCTTTTCCCCGTCAAGCATTTAACCTGCTTTGCACTCCTGCCAGCTCCAACTCACAGCTCCCTGCACCAACCTGGCTCCGCCCTTTCTCTGCACACTTTTTGTATTCCTTTATATTTAGAGCTTCATGAATCTTCTCCTGCTGTGTAAAAGCTCAACGGTTCAATGCAAGGGGCCTTTGCAGCCCAGTGACATCGTGTCCCAGTGCACTGTTTTGAAGCATTCCAGCACATTCTTTCTGGCTTATGGTCTCTCTCTGGCATCTGTTGCCTTGTCTACACCACTTCAAGTGTTTATGAGATCTACTTTACGTTGGAATATTCTGGCCTTGTGAAGTTGTGTTTCTTGCCGATAATGAATCCCAAGGACACAAAGCATTCCAAGAAATATCCACTGTGCCTGGCATGTGAGAGCCTCTTGCTTCCTGCCAAGATTGTACAGTATCAGCTCCCCTGGTGTTTGTAAATAGTCTTGGATTGTCCTTGGCTCTTCTGGTCCGGTGGTTTCACTCTGCAGGCAGTGTGGTGTCCCGGGTAGAGCCTTGGAGTTGACTGGATCGAGTCAAATACACTTCCATGATTTGCTAGCTGTGTGTCTTTGGGCAAGTTACTTAATTTCTCTGAGCCTCAGTTTCCTCATCTATAAAATGGGGGGGTGGGTGGAATATGTAACTCAAAGAGAGTTTCAGAATTCAGTGAGAAAGTCTATGTAGTAGACACGTAATAGGCACTCAATAAATATTGGCTGGGATTATTAGCAAAAACAAACAGGACCTTTCTTTACAGAGCAACATAGCTCTTTCCTAAATACCCTCGTCATACCTAAATTGGCTGCTAAGAAGTTGCTGTTCTTCAAGACACCGAGGAGCAGAGGCCAGGGGAAGGGGGATATTCCAGGGTGCAGGGAAAAGTGGCTGCTACTTGGTGCTGGGGATCTGCACCTCAGGCAAAAAGCAAGAGAAAAACAATTCCCAGTTTGAGGAGCTGAGCCCTCTGTCTGGGTAGGGAGAGGCAGAGGCAGGATTGTTCTTAGGGAAATTAGGTAAAATCGCGAAATCAAATCTCAGAGAGTAACAGAGCTTCAAAGGACCTGAGATGAGGACTTGTAGGCCCCAATATCATGAGAACGGTGGGAGCAGCAGAGCCAGGTGTGGATGACGCACATTTATTGAGCATTTACTGGGTGCAAGGTGCTCTTCTCGGTGCTTTTCACATATTAGCAGATTTCACCCCCAAAACAGCCCCTACTTAGTGAAAGTTTTGTGACGTGTGAACTGGGCCTATTTTGTCCAGTGCTATTTCACGAGACACATATTAGATGCCTGATAAAAATTTGGGGGATGAAGGAACCCTGTGAGGTATGTATGTATAACTAATCAAGTTCAGGTACAGGGAGATTAGGTAACCTGCCCTAGCTCTGCCAGCTGGTAAAGGACAGAGGCAGGATTCGAACCCATATCACAGGGAGAGGCTGCCTACAAGCCTCCGGACTCCCAATCTTCCCCAGAATATTTTTGTAGAATGTCTGACCAGTTTCTTCTCCTTCTTATGATCTGCTTACTTGGAAGATCTTCCTACCTTGGCCATCAGCAGATGTTTGTATAACTCAGATGAAATAAAGTTGCGGTGCTTAGCTCTGCCCATTATTGATTTTCCAATTTCAAAGAATGTAACATTCACTTACTTCGCATAACTCCCAGAACACCCCAACCTGAGGAGATGGGAATTCAGTCTCTATCAACGTGGACTTCGGGGCTCCCCACCCCTCAGATTCCAGGTCGAATTGCCTTCCTCCCACCTTCATCCCTCCCCACTCTGTCTCTTCCAGTCTGAGACTAGCCTCTCCGACTGCTAGTGAGTGAGAACAAATATGCCCTTTGGGAAATCTTCTTCCCCCCTCAAGGTGTGGTCTGACTCCACAGACTTAGATTTCACAGGTGTGACGTCCACCACTAACTTTTCTCAAGGTTTGGGTTGGGGGTTTGAATAAGTGCACCCCAACCCATCTCTGAGGCCCTGACCCTGCAGGAACACCCCAGCTCAGCTCTGAGGCCCTGACCCTGCAAGGACACTAAAACAAGGCATAAAATTAAAGTGCAAGCACTTATTAATCCCCAAAGTATGCAAACAACAGAGCATATGCTTCTGCATTATAAGGGATCATTATAATGATCCCTTTAGACCAGTGGTTGTCAACCTTCCTACTGCTGCGACCCTTTAATACAGTTCCTCATGCTGTGGTGACCCCCATAAATTTATTTTCGTTGCTACTTCATAACTGTCATTTTGCTACTGTTATGAATCATAGTGTAAATATCTGATATGTTTCCCGATGGTCTTAGGCGACCCCTGTGAAAGGGTCATTCGGCCCCCAAATGGGTCACGACCCACAGGTTGAGAACCGCTGCTTTAGACCAAAAGCACACACAGGTCCTCACAACAGTTCTTTTGTTTTTGGTCTTCAAAGTTTCTTTAAAATGCTGAGCCAAATGCTGAGGTTCTTGCAATGGAGTGATGTGCCAGTCAGTTTTTGTTTATGTTTTGGTGTTAAACCATCAACAACAAAAAAATGGAAAAGGCATTGGAATAACATTGGGAACTAATTCTGACGAACGTCTCAAGGGCACAATTTGGGAGACTGTCACGATTTGCAGCAGCTTTAGCTGAAGAATATTTCAGCGAGGCAATTTCTGAGCCTGGATTGCATTTAGAAGCTAGCTTCCTAAACCCCATTAAAGAAAGCTGACTTTTGGACAGTTGGGTTTGTTTTTTGTTTGGTTGGTTTTAAGGTGCCTCTCAAATGAACAATTTGTCTGCCTCAAAGTTACCCCAGAGTGGCCAGTGTCACGTCCAATTGTCATAGGTGAAACCATGCCAGTTAGAAGGACACGCACAGGGGTTAGCAGGATTATAGGGCGAAAGAACGGAGGAAGTGAGGGTCTGGCTTGGAGGTGGCAAAGTTTCAGATGGAAAGACCCCCTTGAGGACTGCAGTGTGACCATCCATAGAATGTTCTGTGTGACCTGTGTCTCTGGGACATCGCGCATCAGGAAACAAATAAGATCTCCTGATTTGGGGCAGAAGGAACAAAAAGGATGCAGAAGGGGAAGAAAGAGACACAAAAACAATGGTTATTAAACATAATTTTAATTTGTCCTTATTTCTTAAAATACCAGGAGAGTAATAAAATGTGCAAAAGCCTTTGGATGATAATGCATGGCTACTGGTTTTGGCCTTCTCAAAACGTTTACATAATGTGAGGTAAATACTCATAAAAAATAGCTGGGCAGTTTCTAAACTTCCTTTCCACTGAGTTTCTCTTGTGTCTAAAGAAAAAAAAGACAAGATTTGGTACTCTAATTAAAGATAATAATTAGTGTAGACGGTTCATTGTACTGGACACAGTAATTACAGAGAGTTACAGGTATATATATATATATATATATATATATATATATATATTTAATACAATGTGATTTTCTGATTATTTAGAAAAATTCTTAGTTTGTTTAAACAATAAATTAATGATACATGTCATTTTATTCAATATACTGATAAATTATTACATTTTAAAGCTATAATTAAAAGCTTTAAAGATTTATCTATTTTATGTTTATATATCTATGTATGCCTAAATACATACAAATAGAGCACTATTAACATATCCTTTAATACATAGATCTGTTACCAAAATAATGTACCAAAGTAGTAAACTTAGAATTTGGGTCTTTCTTGTAAAATGACTAAGTTATTTTATGCCCAGGTTATTAGAGGTTTCTTTTCTTTACCAAATGATTCTCATAACTTTCAGTGCTTTTCCCATACTCTTTAAATCATTTTGTTAGAAATTACCTTGCATTTCCCTTGGCCTAACTATTTGTTCATATTAAAAAACGCTATCCCATGGGAGTTCCCTGAGGGTGTAGTGGCTTAAGGCTCCAGTGGTGGCGCTGTCGGCGCTGCAGCCTGGGTTGGATTCCCAGTCAGGGAGCTACCCACATACCAAAAAGCAAAAAGCAAAAAACAAAACAAAACAAAACAAAACGCTATCCCAGACCTAAATTCACCCTTCAAATATATAGCACTCCAGAAGTCCAATCAGCTCCAAAGACTATAATTAATTGTCCTCACCGGGCCGCCAGCGGCTAAGAAGTTAAAAAACAGGCTCCCTACACTAATAGTAGATGTGCCTTCGGGGTAGTACGCAGATTGGCATGCTTTAGAAATGAGGAGTTGCCTAATTTGTAGCTGATTGCTGTTACCTGAAGAAATAACTATAATAAAAGAACATCATTTAAAACAGCAAGACCTGGACTCTCGTGGTGATGCTGTAGCTGACCTCGCTGCCACACAGGCGGCATTAACCAAGACAATTGCTCCTGTAATCACACAGAAAGCAAAGAATTCAAAGAGGCTATTTTTAAGAGTTGGAGAAAAACCCCTGATTTGGAGAACTGGAAACATTCAGAAGTGGGAAAAGGTTGCGCAAGGGTGAGTTTTGGTGCTCTCAGAAGGGCTGACTCATACTAACCAAATAATTTAAAATGGAGGTTAGCAAAAACACTTCATGAGGTTACTGATAATAGCAGAGATCCACGGGCAACAATACCGAACCAACGCTGGCGGAGTAACGTCAGCAGTATCGCCAAAGATGTTTCTAGCACATGTCCTACAGCCTGCTGTGCAAGCCTGGTGAGATGTAAAGGTGGGGTGTGGACTAGGACCTGTGTCCCCTGGGCCCTTCAATTCTCCAGGTGGACTTTCCACACCTGCCTCTTGCAATGAATTCTAAATAAGTTCTGGTTATTTTCTGTTTTCTTCTCAGAGTAGATTAAAGCTTTTCCTCACCAGAGAGCTATGGCTCTAACTGTGAAAAAAACAAAAACCAAAACCAAAAACAAACCCCCCAAAACAAAAAAACAGCAAAAAAATGTTGATTCTGTTTTGCAACCTGGGGAATTTCCACTTAACTCTCTAATAATGACAGACACTCATTTTGCTGGTACTGCTGTTTAGGGACACTGCAAAGTTTGCCTTTTACCCAAAAACCTTACTGTTCTTATCATCCACAGTCCTTAGGAAAAACAGACCTAATGGAATTTTTATAGTTGACATTCAATATTATTTTATATTAGTTTTGGGTGTACAGCATAGCGGTTAGGCATTTATATAATTTATGAAGTGGTCTCCCCTATGAGTACAGTGCCCATCTGACACGATACATCATTTTTACAATATTATTGGCTGTCTTTCACATCCCCATGACTATTTTATAACTACGGATCTGTGCTTCCTAATCTCACCCATCCCCCAACTCCCTTGCCCCCTCCCTGCTAGAATGAATGGAATTTTAAATACTGAAATGAGGACTTTATCAGGTATATGCTTTGCAAACTTTTCTTCCATTTTCTGGGTTATCTTTTGAGTCAGAGGCCAGATTTCCACAGAATAAACATCATGAGACTGTGTTTTTGCCAGATGACAAAATTTGGCTGTGACTTTCCTAAAAGGCAAGGCAGAGAGTGAAGTACAACGTGTTATGCAATTCCGTGTCTATAAAATAAAAAAGCAAACGAGTGGCTTGGGGAAAGCCCTCCGTGTCAGTAACGACCCCTTAGAGAAACATTACCTGCAGGACCCCATTACAGCGAACGCTGTCCACATTACACACCCGGGAAATCCAACGACAGGTTTCGGGGCTGTATCTCGCAACATGCTGCTAAGGAATTGTTTTAGAATCCACCAAAATGAGAGCTGCCTTCCTCTCCTGAGCCAGGCTGTACTTGGATCACAGTGTGAGGGACATCATGGGGCTCCCTGCCACAGGGCTCTGCCTCCCTTATGTCTATACCGTCTGCGCTGACCCTGCCTCTCTTGAAGGAGCACTTCTTGCACTGTCCGGATGGATGACCCAGGGCTGGCTCTGTCCACTGGGCTTTGAGGAGTGCTTGCTACCTCTTTCCAGGCCTCCTGGGGACACCATGGGTGGCTTGGTGAGGCAGAAGACCTATTACTTTCTACAGGACAGGCACTGTGGGCTGCAGGGGACACCAGTCACCTGTCCCTCACTCCTTCCTGGGCTCTGAGTCACAGCTTTCTCCCTCTGATGAAAACACACACACACACACACACACACACACACACACAGCAAGAGAAATAATTCAGGTTCTTTCTTTATTGAAGATCTATTAACAGACAATTTGAGAAGGGACACTCAGGTCTTTGAGGACCTTTTGTAAGAACAATACACCAGAGCCTTAAGCTGTTAATACCTTCTGCTTCCCACAGTAGTAACACCTGTTTCTGGGGCGTCAGAGGGTCTCGAACATCATGGGGATTTCCTCCAGGGTCTCTGGCCACAGCAGTCAGTTGCCAAAACGCCAAAGCTCTGCTCTGTTAAAGCCATTCTATGAGAGGTCCAAAACGGGTGGTCTAGGTTAAGACGGTGACTTTTATCACAATTATTTTTAGAAGTGTGGTCTGAAGACGCACTTTCTGAAAGTCTGTTTGAACTCCAGCTTTTAATCCATTCTAAAGGAATGAATGGAGTTCCCTGATGGTGGCTTAAGGCTTCGGCGTTGGAGCTGTCAATGCTGCGGCCTGGGTTCGATTCCCAGCCAGGGAGCTACCCACATACAAAAAAACCAAAAAACCAAAAACAAAAAAATTGTATATTACTTTTGGTTCCCTGGTGGTGTAGTGGCTAAGGCTTCAGCACTCTCAACGCTGCGGCCTGGGTTCGATTCCTAGCCAGGGGACTACCAAAAGTAAAAAAAAAAAAAAAAAAAAAAAATCATATTTGGGAGTTCCCTGATGGTGTAGTGGCTTAAGGCTTTGGTGCTGGCGCTGTCAGCACTGTGGCCTGGGTTCGATTCCCAGTCAGGGAACTACCCACATACCAAAAAGAAAAAAAAAAAAAAAAAAAAAGGAATGAATGAATTGCAGAAACAGTAAAGGAATAGTATTTCTTGAAGCTGAGTGCTTGATAAGTACCAAGTGACAGAGTTCAGACTTAGCATCTTCTGATAAAACCTGGAGTGCAGACACTGTATTTTTGATAAGGAGACAGCATGTGCTGTAAAGCAATATTAAACCTGGCCCACAAGAGAGTCACCCAGGGAGATTTAAAAACCATGGATGCCACCACCCTCTGGGATACTGACTTCATTGGTCTGTGATGGGGCCCAATAGTGTTTGAAAAGTTTTCCAGGTGATTCTAATGTGCAGCGACATTGAAAATTTTAAGTCGACAGAGCTGAGGGAAAGGCTGATTTTTTAAAAAAATAATTTAAGCAACCCAACCAGGGCATGTGCCTAAATGAGCTGACCACCGATTGTCTATGTCTTTCCCATATAGTAAAATTCATTTCTAGCAGAAATGTTAAGTTTAAACTTGGCGTGCAGCTGTACGTCATGCAAAACCTGACTTTGCATGAGAGGTGTAGGGCCTCAAAGCAAGCTGATATTGGTTCCATTTCAAGAAAGCTGCACGTGAGTTTGTCAGGACGGCGTCATCTACTGATGTAGATCCAAAACCATCCCCATCCACTTCTCCGGATCCTGTCCCAGAACATCATCAGGTCCTGAGGATCCTGGGGTGACGTCTACCCAGTAAACGCTCTACCCCTACTGTTAACAATTTTAAGGGTGTATGTGTGTATTTTTTTCCCAAGTTACTTGAAGTTAAGAAAATTATGTTAGTGAAGATGTTTTTGCACACTGCATTCACAAAGCTGTTTTTATAATAAAACTGTGTTACATTAAGTTTGTCTTTGTCTTCATTTGCTTTAATTACTATATTTCAATATTAATATCACGGCAATATAGAGTTTATGGCATGGTATGGTATAGCATGGGGTATAGCATAATAGTATTAGGTAGGTAGGCCTATTTTGAATAGTAACTCTTAAGCAACCAGAAACTACGTTTATCTAGCATCTACCAATCCCCATGGGTGCTGGTTAACTGAGAGTCTACTGTGTTTTCATTTTTATTTAATGTATTTTTTTCTTTGTTTTTTTGTGCTGGTTGCTCTGAGTGCCAGTAGCTTGAGTTCCAGCTAACAGACAATTTACCGTGTTATCGTTTCAACATATAAATCAGTTTTAAAATATTAATGAGATATTGTACAAGCTTTTTATCCTACTATGTCTTTGAAATCCAAGGTATTCTATACTTAAGAGTACATCTCAATTAGAACCCTAAATTTTCACTGACCATACCTGACCTTGTATCTAGATTTCAAAACATTTTCAGTTGATTCACATACCCAACCAAACCTATCTAAAAGTTTTACAATGACTGATTTATCAGTTTTTAAAATTAAGTAAGTTAAAATGAAATAAAATGAACTGAGTTCCTCAGTTGCACTAGCCACATTTCAAGCTCTCAGTGGTCACATGTAGCTTGTGGCTACCATACTGCCCAGAACAATTCTAAACCTCAGCCTTCCTGAGGGGAGGGATTATTTCTTCATATATTTTCAGAGTCAGACACACAGCCCAACACATAGAGTACTGAAACGTTTGTTGAATGAGTGTGATAAGAGAGTTGGGCCTTTTAAAAAAGGGAAAAGCAAGAGTACAGCAAGTCCTCACATAATGTTGTCGATAGGTTGTTGGAAACTTGAAGTGATGTATAAGGAAACCAACTTCACCACAGGTTAATTGATATAAACAAGAGTTAAGTTCCTAGGGCATATTTCTGGTCACAAAAAACATCAACAAACTTCTAAATGAAGACCAAAAACGCTTCTAATATTAAACATTGAAATAAATGTGAGCTATGCATACATTTAAGAAAGATCAATAAACACAAGTAAGACGATTGTTTTCCAATCCACCGATTCCAGTTCACACTAAAATCTGTTCCATATTTAAAAACATCTCCCGCTGGTGTTTCCCACCCAATTTCTATTGTTTATTAACCAGAACTGTCTTATTCACGGTGTCTGCCAAATGACAGGGTCTCGGTTATTGTTTTTCAACAAAGGAATGCCTGAATGGGTGAATGCTAATATAACACTATCTGTTCTACCTATTTTAAATATTATTCTGTTTAATGTTAGCTTTTAGAAAACACATTTCCTCAGGAGACTCTAGTAATATTACTGTTCCAAGCTTGAGATGTATAAAAATCAGAATGACAAATCTTTAATGTATTATGAAAACTGTTAACTATTAAAAGAGGCAGCACTTGTGTGTGTACTAACATTGCTTCCCCGTGCACAAACACACCTGGAATTTACACTGATCCCAAGACTTCTTCCTGAGTCTGGACCCAGGTCCGGAGCCTACAGGACTGGCGAGGTCTGAATGGGTGAGGAGTGTCTACAAGGGGAACTGAACTCTGCTGGCTTCTGGTGACATATTCCCCCAGCTCCCCACTTAGGAGATTTGTAGACCTATGCCTTCTATGATTTAAAAGGAATTAGATAAAGGCTCTCTGTTCTCCTCAACCTCCATTCCACATTTATCTTTGTGGTTTGAAATTTTTATTGAGTACTAGGTTTATACCTTTCTATCCTAACAAATTGTTAACAGCTGTGTTTTACTTGTAAACCCATTGGGTTTTTAAAGTTCCACTCATCTGTTTTCACACATCTAATGAAACCTTGTAACATCCTTTATAAAAAAGGGAAAATAACCACAGGCCAAACAATCTTCTACTCTCTAAGTTTTGAAATAGTCTTGTTCTACCTATTTTAAATAGGTAGTTGGCAGGTAGGACATTGTTCTTGTGGATGTTGTACCACACATCACAGATCACACAGGGACTTCAAAGGCCATCTGAGCCTCTCATACTTCAAAGCACACAGGGGTCAGGAGCCAGGGTCAAGGCTGGAATTGATGGTCCTAGACAGCCGAGGGTCTGCAGGGCCCACTCTGACTGTGGTTCTGTGGGGAGTCCTCCAGGCTCCTGATTGGCCACCCCTTCACCCCCTGACCGCTCTCTACAGCCCTACAGGCCTCTGGCTCCTCAGAGGACACAGCTCTTCTGCCCTCCCTCACATTCCCTCTGTGACCACCATGCTCTAGGTCACTGTCCTTGTCAATGTAAGGGACATCTCGCTGGGTGGCTGGACATAGCTGAGTCTGCACCTCAATACCTTGCCTCTTTGCTGGGACTGGTTCTGGATTTAGATTTACAACTTAGACCATAAAGCTAAATGACTAACATGTGATCCTTATCACTCTTAACCACTTAACCAAAGGGCGGGGTCCTCCAATGTCCACGAGAGGAAAAAACACCGAGACATCTCATTTTCACTGCCGCTTGTCCTGGGTATTCCTGTCTATCCCATTGATAGTGTATTCTCGAAGACACTTGGCAATCAGGAATTCTAAAGCCTGGGAGGAGCTTTCAGACTGTGACAGATGGAAACGCTCTATTTCAGGAGCGCCACTCTTTGGCTTTAACTTGGGAGTCTGAGCCTCCCTGAGCCGGAGGGAACTGTGCAGCCCAGGGGCGAAGGCGAGCAATGCCTGGTCGGGGAGGGAAGGGAGGGGAGCCCTGTTCTCTCTGCGGGTAGCTCACTGCCTACTCCCTCTGACCTAGCCGACGTCTGAATGCGACCGGGAGCCCGGGAGCCGGCAATGGGACTCCGGCGGGAGCCCTCCCGAAAGGTTCGGCGTCCTGGCGTGGAGACCTGGGCTTTCCAAGCTCCGCGGCTCGGTAGCAGAAAGGAACTATTTCCGCCCGCCCGGGAGCCCAGAAGCCGCGCTCAGGTACTTCGGCTGCCGCGGTCCTAGAAGTCAGATTAGCTGGTTAGCGGGCAGGACGTGGGAAATGGGCGGGGCCTCAACCAGGCCCCACCCGGCCGGCCCAACCACCCGGATGAACTTACGGGCTGACTTTGAGTGCCTGGAAACCACGAACCGCTGATCATGGCCATGACTTTGGGTTACTGGGACATCCGCGGGGTGAGCGAGGGGTCCGCCCGGGAGGGTGTGGTGCAGGCAGGCGGACGGGGAAATGCTGCGCAGCTCGGGGCGGGTGCCAACACAGGGGTCCTGCTCAGGGCGGGCCGGAGACGAGCCCGTCACGCCTCCTGTCCTCTGGGGGGCGTGTGCGTGGGCGCATGGGGGCGAGGGCGTGTGGGGGGTGTTGCAGGGTGTGTGGGGCGTTGCAGGGTGTAGGGGTTGTTGCAGGGTGTGGGGGCTTCCCCGCAGCAGTCAGTCACGCAGTCAGAAGCCTCCATCTCTGACCTCTGTCGCTGCCATGTCTCCCAGCTGGCTCATGCCATCCGCCTGCTTCTGGAGTACACAGACTCGAACTATGAGGAGAAGAAGTACACGATGGGCGACGGTAATGGCATCCTCCTTGCGTTCCCACTTCTGCCCAGCTCCTGCTGATTTGGTACCGAGCACCCGTGCCCTGGCCTCCTGCTGCCCACCTCTGCTGCCCTCCACAGCTGCGGCAGGGGCTTGCCCCTTCCCTAATGCCTCTGAGTACAGCTTGGCCTTCCGAGCTAGCACAGGGGAGGGGATTGCGGGTCCCCTGCGTCACCAACTGGGGTGGCTTCCCC